>CM067367.1:17308470-17509415 GCA_034401795.1 Chaetoderma sp. LZ-2023a | reverse complement strand
ACGACACGACGATGTTCATGTTGGAATCAATTTGAAACTGAAATCTTTATTCCCAGAATCTAAATTTCATGTAAACTGTTGAATATTTTGAAACTGATTTGACGGAGAAGCAGTTACTGCCTATGACAGCAACAGCTCAGAGTCAAGTTAATTTCAGAATATTCAATGTCAGAGTATGTATTCATTTCTAAATTCATCAATGACATTCAATTCAGTATTCCGGTTTATCCCTCAATCAGATGACATCATAATCAACTATATGACATGTAGGATGATGTCATAATCAATTATGTCATGACTGACGTAGATAAGTTCATCACGAACGCTTAATTGATGACGGACTAAGCATTGTTGTACGAATTGTCTTTACAATTTGACTATGGCAGCAACAGCGCCCAGTCAAATTGGTTTCAAAATATTCAACAACTTACCTGTTTCGTTTTCTGGAAATTAAGATTCAGAGAGTGCATGGATCGATCGATCCTAGCATAGGTGAAGCGTGGGTGGATCGTAGCTAGAGATGGGTGGGCCATAGTTCAAACTGGATTCCTCAATACAGGCACTTTCGTGACGGAACTTCATTATTTTGATTGTGACATCAACTAACAAGTCACATATTTCATTATGACGTCAGATATTTGAGTGGCAGATCGGATCTCTCCATTGAGACCAAACTAATAGTCATATACAAATTCATCATTTAAATAGTCCCTTCCAGATTTCTGGATATGAACACACGTCATATTCAAGGAAAGATTTTCATTGGTTATATAACGCAGAAGAAATATTTTCAATGGATAGATAATGCGTATTATTATAAACCTGCGTGTGTTCATCCAATGAAATGCTTCCAATTGTACCACATGACCATCCAATAATTTTTCCATATTGGACGAAGCAAAAACAGTATTGGACAGTAAAATCTGTATTGGACGCGCTTAAAACTCATATTGGACGTTAAGGAATGATACGTCTCCGCATTTATTTCTTCATATTGTGTTGTCAAGGGAGGTAACTTCGATAAAGTTTGTCTGCTACAAGTACAAGTTTTCATTGTTATGGTTACAAGATGCATTCGGAAGATTATATTGATAACTTTCTTGATCAGCAAGTGCCAGAAAATACAAAAGAAAACAGAAAATGACGTTCATTTTTTTCAGCCGCTGGTTTTCAGCACGAAGAAGAATGGGTATTTAGCCTACGTTTTCTCATGAAAAAATTAATTTCATTTCTAAAATTAAAGTAAATTTCATTTAACTTTTGGTGTTTATTTGCTGATAGTTGTAATAGGTGCATAAAAAATGTCATTTTATATTTTTGAGTCCAATATGGGTGGTTATTGTACTCGTCCACGTTGTGTTAAAAAATCCTTATTAGATGCAGGCATCTCGTCCAATACCGATTTCAACACAATGTGGACTCTTACAATAACAATCCATATTGGGAATAAATTTGCATAAGACAGAAATTTAAAGTTTTATTAAAAGTAATTTCAACTGAAATACAATGTGTCGATGTTTTCTTTATACAATGTGTCCATGTTTTCTTTGTCATTATTTTATGTGGCACATTGGTTAGAATGTTTAGCAAGTGATGCGTCACAGCGATGAAAACAAACAGCGAAAAATGGTGCATTGAAACAGGTTTCAGGGATCGAATTTATTGTACATGTAAGATTTGTCAAAGTATCAGTTTATATGATAAATAGAATTTCAAACTCGCTAAAGCTTGTGCAATCTGATAAATTTCAACTTGGTTGATACATGTAATAGTGATATAAAATTCGACCGCGCTCCAGATCCTCTATCAGGGCCTGAACCAGGGTTTTAGTTTTGGCACCCGTAGCTGTGTAGAGGTGATGTTTCACACATATTTGTGGAAAAGATGTATCAGACGATACCACACAGCTCCCCAAAATCAGTCTGTATTAGGCCCTGTCTATTTAGTTTGTTTTATTTTACTAACAGTTTAAAGATGCAAAGTATGTCCAACGCCTTGGAGAAGATGCTAAAGGCAGATTACCATGGCTGCTTTTTAACAGTCGCACGCTCCATTTGCCCGTCATACGTCGGCACATCTGGTATTGTCCTGAAAGAAACGAAGAATACATTCAAACTGATAACGCCAGATGACAGAGTGAAATGTAAGCTTGCGCTAACCGTAAAACTGCT
Organism: Chaetoderma sp. LZ-2023a; assembly: GCA_034401795.1. Classification (NCBI taxonomy): domain Eukaryota; kingdom Metazoa; phylum Mollusca; class Caudofoveata; order Chaetodermatida; family Chaetodermatidae; genus Chaetoderma; species Chaetoderma sp. LZ-2023a. Next base: position 17,507,244 of record CM067367.1, on the reverse strand, counting down.
GAGCTTTTGCAGACGACATATTTCAGGGATTATACAATGTATCTTTGAATCTGCTAAATATTTTGAAAACATTTTGACTGAAAGTTGTTGGTGGCTACAACTTTCAGTCAAACAGTTTTCAAAATGTTCAACAGGTCAAGAGTTTTTGCTGCTCATTGAAATTATTGTTGGATGGCTTACAGCAATGAGACCATTAAAATACATCTGGGAACACCTTCAAATTGTCAACTGTCATTGACAGTGGAGGAGGGGTCTGACCTGTTGCTGAAGTATCCAATATTATAATCAAATATGTCACATGTTAGCAGATGTCAAAATCATAACTATGTGTCTGTCATGAAACTTGAGTAGTCCAGCATGACAGCATCTGAATTGTACATGTCTGTTGGTGAATTTACTATTTAATAATCATACTTTAGGATATTTTAAAACTATTTTAACAGGTAACTGTTGCTATCACATGCACCAATGGGTCCAGGGCTCGAAAATTAGAAAAAATACTATGTTGCCCCCAGGGAACTGTATGCCAGTTAAATTAGGTTGCCTGATTGTACTTCCAGGTTGCCCCATTTCTGTAAATTCTGTTGAAAATATGTTTTGGTGTAACCTATGCAAACTACAGAATCCTTGTAAATACCAACTCAACCATTATAGTAACCCTTTATCCCTCATATCAGCCAAAAACGGCTTCTGTAGTGGTCTTGAGAAATTTCAATTTGCAGACCACGAGAAGACTATTTTTGAAAATTTGCCACTGGAATGACTGGCTCGATAACCAAGCCAGTCATTCCAGTGGTAAATTTTCAAAAACAGTCTTCGAGCTTGGTCTGCAAATGGACATTTTCTATGAGAAAAGTGAAATTTTCTTGAACAAATTTGAGTGTGAAAGGGTTAAGACTAAATAAAATAAATACTCACCATGAGTACATATACAGGCCTTGAAAATAACACATTATCTATGTTGTCCCCCAGGGTAACCAATGTGCTCAAATTTGTTTTGCCCTGCAGTAAAAAGTGGTTTACCCGGGCCACAGGAACGTGTAATTTTGGTGACATGGGGGTCATACTCAAATTACATGTAGTTTCAAAATATTCAATCAACACCTTACCTGTATGTATGATTACAGTATTCTGCAGCTGTTAGTAGAAACAATGAGGGCAGCAACTGCTCCCAGTCAGATTAGTTTCAAAATATTCAACAGAATTCAAAAAGTCTGCCAAGAGTGTACGAACTGTATACATGTCTTTGACGAATTTACAATTTAATAAACATCCTGTGAATATTTTGAAACTAATTTGTCTTGGAGATGTAGCTGGCACAGCCCCTTAGTGACATTAGTTTTAGCATACCCTTATTCAACAGAATATTCATTAAGTTAGAATGTGTTTTCGTATTTGGTCTTTCGAATTCATAAACAACCCATACACTAGTTACAAAAAAATGTACATACTTTTTCGATTTTCATTAGCAAGCTAAATGTCATTAGGATTTTGACATCAACTAACTTGTGACCTTTCCAGTTTTACAAATGTAGCAATGCCCCACTAGCTAAGCTCCACCCATACCTCGATCATGTTGGGATCGATCGATCTCTGAACTCTGACTATCAATTTCCAGAAAACTATACAGGTAAGCTATTGAAAATTTTGGGACTAATTTGACGGGGCGCTGTTGCTGCCGCAACAGCGTCCAGTAAAATTAGTTTCAAAATATTCAACAGCATGTTTATTAAATAGTAGACATACAATTTGTACAACGTGTCAGACTATTAAGAGTTAAAGACGGGCCAATTAGAATCATTTATGACGTAATGATTATGACATCATCCTACACGCCACTTAGCTGATTATGACGTCATATGACGTCAAATTGATAGATGGTTACTCTGGAAAGGTGAATTTTATGCCAATCATATAAGAAAGAGATGGAATATTTTAAAAATAACTAAATGAAAAATCTTTACTGTTTACGCGAGCAACAACTTTCACACAAACTTTCTTCAAAGTTATAGGTAATGTTTCCAATCTTGCAGATAGGATTTGTCCTTCAGTTTCAATAGGAGTTGGTGATTCAGTCATGTCAGTGGCTGTCATGTAGGTGCTGTGAACCAGATATCCAGGTTTGTGTCCTTGTACATGGCTCACTATCGGCGCAAACATAAGCAATCTCCCCGCCTCCTCTCCACACAGGAGTATAATCCACAGAGTAGTATACATGGGTACCAGCATAATAAACTATGGAAGCTAACCCTAATAATCTGAAATGAAAATATGACAAGATATATTGTTACCTAGGTCTCGACCTGGATTCATAATTAGACAGTTTAAACAAATCGAAGCTCATTTATTAACTCAGACCTGGGACGGGAATTCCCGCCGATTTATGACACTCCTGATCACGTGCGACTTGTCGAGTCTCGGAATGAACGCGACCCATCAGAAATCAGTGTGTCTGAGAGGCATGCCTGATTTTTGCTTTGAAACATTCCGATCAATTTCATAAAAAAATCACGATTTTCAATTAAATCATAGGTCCAAATTCCCAAATGTATAAACCGGGGTAACGTGACAAGTCACGAAACCTGGAACTTGGAATTTCTAGAAAAAGTTGAAATAAATGATACAAAAATAGCACAAAATTAGAACACAATTTCATGCGACAAATTCTTACCATCCTGCATCTATGCTTAATGTATACCTTATAGCCATCATCGCGGGAGTGGAATTATTAATTGGGACCGCCTAAATTTTGCGTATAGTTTAATAAACATCATTTATTTCATCAAAATTTGACATAAAATGTCGTCGAGAAAAATATAAATTGCGTATCAGCGTCCGCTTATAGCTTCCCTTTGTAGGACGGGTTTAGGTCATTACTGGAGTAACGGGAACACGCTAATATTAGTGCCCGGCGAGATACTGCGCAATCCACATACATAGGACGGTAGCTTTGAGTAGGTACGAGTGTAATAGCCTAAAGTCGTCTTACACATGTATAGTGCAATTTATAGTTGCTTTCAGAATGTACGATTTACATTTAAGAGTAATCAACAGAACGCACAGTTCAAAATCAAACAACAACTTTATTTTCTTTAATTAGACATGACAACCGAATCAAAAAGGAAAAATGATTGCTAACTCTAGAATTAAAGAAATATGTTCACTGATTATTGCCTAACACACTGCGACTAAGTATATACTTGGTATTTCACGACAGACTCATGGTCTGCAGCGAAAGAAAGAAAATTATATGGCGATTTGACGGAGTAACTACCGTAATTTCTCAACTAAAGGCCGCCCTCGAATATAGGACGCTGTCCCAAATTTGACCAAAATCTGCCCAAAAAACTCTTATAATCAAGTATAAGACGCTGTTAAATTTAGAAAAAAACGTACCTTTAAAAAATCGAAAATTGGTATAAAAAATAACCATCACTCAGCGCTTTGTTTAATGCATGATTAAAATTATCATGGTGGAAGAGAAATTATTAAATAGGACCGCCTAAATAGCGTTTATCTTCATTAAGATTGTTTATTACATCAAAATCAATCTAATTTTGGCATAAAATGTCTCCTTGAAAACATACAAATCGCGTGATAGAAACAGATTGTAATGGCTCTTGCGTTTGGAGGCGCTGTGATCTTATGCACTAACAGGAGTTGGTTATCTGGCCCTTTTTTCCATTATTGGAGGCGCTGTGTAATCTTAAGCGTTAACGGGAGTTGGTTCTAAAACGGGTATGGGAATATTCAGATGGTCACTAGTTGTAATGACTCTTTTGCGTTTGGAGGCGCTGTGTGATCTTATGCGCTAACTGGAGTTGGTTATCTGGCTCTTGTGATTGGAGGCGCTGTGTAATCTTATGCGCTAACGGGAGTTGGTTATCAAACGGGTACGGGAACATTCAGTTCCTATTGCGCAATGATGATATATAAGCAATTTCCGAGTCCAGAATATTTATATCCGAGTACTCGCTCTAATTAGAATAAAGATCTTTTGCGATTGGAGGCGAATCACGTGATTTATACACGTATCTTTTCTCGACGCCATTTTATGTCAAATTCTGGATTAATTTTGATGTAATATGTGATATGTATTAAAGAATAAGCAATATTTAGGCGCCCCAATTTAATAATTTCACTTCCGCTTGGTGTTTTTTTAGTATACATTAAACATAGTCGTCAGGCGGCGCGAATTGTCTAGGGTAACATTTAGTTCAATTTCCGTGGTATGATCTATGAATTTTTAAGAAAATTTCGACTCAAAAATGTGGGGAAGGAATGTTCTCAATTATAGGATGCACCCCCCCCCCCCTTTCTAGTAGATGTATTTTGACAAAAAAACTGCATCCTTTAGCCAAATTTTTACGGTAGCTGGTTTTCTCAATGACAAAGGTGTTATCTCGCTATTGTTAGCTTGTTTATCGTAGCGCTTTGTGTTGTGATTCGTAATTATTCGACACGTGCATGGCATGGTGGGACATAAACACAATGAACACAGGCGTGAATCAATTATAATTGTACTCGTGTACTGATAAAATGCCATGGAAAAGTACACACGTCAGATTTTAAACAAACATGAAATATTTAACGATTTTCCGATTTTTCCTCAATTACATCGTAAAAATTGTGATTTTAAAAATAAATCGAACTTCGCTATTAAATCAAAAAATCGCGCAAGCCTAGTGTCTGATCTAGCTCACGATCTGAGCAAAATATTCCAAGTGAGTTAATAAAATAAGTTTGAGTCATTTAAAATGTCTATGTAACCCTTACCACCCTGATGTCAAGATTTTAAACTTTCAAAATTAAATTAAAAGAGGAACTGGTGTTCATTTTTCCCGAAAATTGTTGAAAAATGTACACCAGTTTCTATGCTACTAACACAGTAAAAGAACAGAATATTGACATCAAAGGGTTATGGTTAGATATGGGCTGAATGGTGCGTACTAGGGCTGGGCGGTTTGGCCTAAAAGAAAACCGGTGACGGTATCACTAATTAAACCGGTATTAACGAAATTCCGGTTTACGGGGTTAGAATGATCGAAAATAATTTGAAATATGAAAAGATGCCATTTTCATTAGCTACAGTACATGTATTTTGTGATTTGACAACTGACGTAAATTGCCACGAAATTGGAACGGTAACTACGTACGACTGCACACTACGACGCTATCTATCTCAAAATAGTAGTTAAAATAAGTAAAATCAATAAAGTCTGGTTCATGTGATGTCGTGAAAATAACACTAACTACTAAAATGTTGATTTTCAACACTTATTAGGTAACTATTTTCGAAAGCGTAGTAAAATCTTACGGTGTAAGTAGGAACCTGGATATGAGAGCGAGTTTAGGCTCCTATTAGAGAACCGCACATACGGTTAGAGTTCGTATAACCACCTTCAGTATGATCTAGTCTAGTAAGTCATGTGTTTGTATTCGAGTACTCGGTATTTAGTAATACTCCTCAATAAACTGTCGTTCAAGCGGGTGAATGTCATTCAGCACGTAACTAAAGAGTAGTCATTCCCCGTTAATCGTGCCTCAAGAATTCTCACAAAAAATGTGTTTGACTATTTTTCGAGGTTCATATGTCATATAATAAAGAGATTATGATAATTTGACAACATAAACACAATGATTCGTGAATCTAACTTAAATCAACACTTCGTACTTGAAGATATACGAAGACGAGAAACACCAGGCCGTAAAACAAAACGATGTGATTCTAACGCCTAGCGAGCAGAAAAGTCATGTGATAAAAAATACTACGAATTTCATTCATAAAATCTATAGTAGTGAATATCCCGGCGGAAGAATTTGTTAACAACCAATCACATTACGCATGCTCGTATTTGAGAGGCTAAGAGGTGTATTTTACTTGTAACTACTCCGACAACGTAAGAAGCGACTTAATCGTTTTCATTTCGTAGTCCGTGATGGATCATTTTATGTTTGTCGAAATCTAAGGGAAATAATGATTTGTTTGGATTGGGAGTTCATTGTATAGCGACGTTGTTTTTGCAGCGTGTTTCTTGACTTTTTTTGCATTATGTCACATTTGGAATCCTAATTAAACATAGTACAAACTCGAATAGAAAAGAGGATTATTTGTTGCAAAGAAGAACTTTTGATTTTCAAATTATTCAATCTTACATTGAACCCGCAGAGCTTACGTCATGTAAAATTCATTGCGGGCAAATAAAATAATATTTGCAGAGGATCTTGCCCTTGCTTTCCTACGGCTAATAGTTATAGATGACTGTGTTTTATGTCTCTAGTAGCAAATGGTTACACTAGATGATAATATTAAACTGCAAGTCAAGAACAAACTAGTTTAGGACAGTCACCAGATTTTGTGCAATGGCGATCTTATGGGTGGTTTTTCGGGTTTTTTATTTTCGTAATGGTTTTTAAACCGTCGCCATAAAAAAACGTGAGATGGTGTGAAACCGGTATACCGACCAGCCCTAGTGCATACATGTAGAAATTAATGAGCTGATATAGGGCAACCAAACCAATTCACTGTTCCAGAGTATCCATCCATCATCTGACCTCGTATGGCGTCATAATCAACTCAGCGCGTGTATGATGATGTCATGAATCATTACATCACAAATGGTTCCATATAGACCGTCATCAAATCTCAGAGTCTGGCACGTTATATAATTTGTATGTCTTTGTAATTCTTTGCTATTTAATAAACATGCTGTTGAATATTTTGAAACTAATTTGACTGGGTGCTGTTGCTGCCTTAGGCAGCAACAGTACCCAGTTAAATTAGTTTCAAAATATTCAACAGCTTACGGTGTATTTTTTTGGAAATTGATAGTCAGGGTGTTCAGAGATCGATCGATCCCAACACGAGCGAGGTGTGGGTGGAGCTTAGCTAGAGATGGGCGGGGCATAGCTAAAACCAGAAATGGCAATTAACTTCTTCAGTGTCAACATCGGAATCTTTTACTTGTGTGTTTTAATTTTTTCAGCCATTCCAAAAGCGCACACTGTGTTTAAGTTTGAACTCGACCAGTATTGCTTCACGATGTATGGTAATCAGTTTCTTATACGGGCTGGTGAGAGGGCGCGCAAGAAGTTTAAACCAAGGAGCACGGTGGACTTGTAGCGATTACTCAGAGCACATCAACTGTGTCTTTAAACACAATTTATCAACTTAAATAACGGGTTAATTATTAACAGGTTAATTGCAAGTCAAGGTGACCAAAAGGACATCTGCAGTGGTCATAAGGAATAACTATTTGCATGTCAAGAAAAGATAATTTTTTGAAAGTGGTAAATTTGCACAAAAAAAGTCTTTTTGGCCTGCAAATGACCACTGATTAAAACGATGCTAATCTCATCTCAAATGTTGTATTGCACCGATAGAATATGGTTTATAGATTCAATATCATTCATATCCTGTCACGTTCCCTGATCTGTGTCGCAATTATCTCTTTTGTAATATCGAGTAAATGTCGAACAGTGATCGACACCATTTTGTTTCCTCACGCTATTGTGTGTGATGTCATATAAGCTCCAATGCACCACATTCTTTATTATGTAACGCTCATCCCATTGAATATTTTGAAACTAATTTGACTGGAAATTGTTGCTGCCTTAGGTAGCAACAACGTCCAATCAAATTGGTTTCAAAATATTCAACAGCTTACCTGTAGGATTGCTTTTATACCACATTGCCAAACTATAGCTGCCGCCTCTATGACTGAGCGTATATACCGAGGCAGACACACTAGGGTTTTTCTGATTGGTTGAAATGTAAATCATGACAGCCATCATAGGGTGTAGAAATGTACCAACATTTAACTACTAAATCCTAAATATCTTTCCTTAGCGGCGTGATAAAAAGCTTACAATTACCTGGATAGTTTATGACCAGCATCTTAGATCACCTGAATAGCTATCAAGAGATGGGATTAGTTATCCTTTAAGCAAATATTATTTAGATTTTCTTGACAATTATTATCCCTTTAATGGTCAAGGCGACCAAAACAGTTTCTGAAGTTGTCTTCAGATATATCCATTGAAAATTTATCACTGGAATGACTGGCTCAGTTATCGAGCCAGTCATTCTAGTGGTAAATTTTCAAAAAAAGTCTGCAAATGGACATTTCTCAGGTCCATTGAAGCTGTTTTTGGCCACCTTGATTGTTAAAGGGTTATAGCATAGATGCTATTCTTTCAGTTTACTTTTGCGATAAATAATATGAAAAAATAGTTTTCCTATCAATCAGTCACATTTATGGCAAAATTTATAACGTATAAATATTTGCAATGAATTTTATTTATAAAACATCACAATAATTATAATCTCAGATATTAATAAATTATCACGATATATCCTCAACGTATTGTACTATTATTCTTCAATGTCCTCCTTGGCAGTTGTCTTCAGATGGGCAGACTAATAGACAAACACATTTCTAGCTATGCTCCGCCCATTTTTAGCCAAGCTAGCCATGTGTTGGGATCGATTTAATACATATACTTTGAACACAGAATTCTCAGAATCCTATTTTCCAGATATTCGACAGAATGTTTATTAAATAATAAATCAATTAAAGACACAGAATTCATACACTTGATAAGATACATTTTTGTACGTCGGCCATTCTGTATTTTAATTGTAACCTCGGCCTACATGTGATGTAATTGATTGTGACATCATATACTTGAGTGACAGATCGGATCTCTCCATTTCTGAATGCTGTGGTGCGGGACAGATTGTCCATTGTCTCATGCAGCTTTGGATGTAATGTTAATGCCTATTGTGTCAACAGCGCCTTAAAGCGCTCAAAATACTAATTATGTCAAATAACCCTTTAATGGTCAAATCTTTTCAAGAGAAGAGTGTCTGGTAAGTGTACCATGAAAATTTACCCAAAAAATTGATTTCTGGTGTGTTGCAAGTAAAAATTCATCAAAGGCTAAGATTTACTGCTGGGATGACTGGCTCGGTTACCGAGCCAGTCATTCCAGTGGTAAATTTTCAAAAATAGTCTTCTCTTAGCCTGCAAATGGAATTTCTCTAGATTACTGCAGAGATCGTTTTATTACCAACTTGACCATTAACGGTTTAAGTTGACATAAGAGGAGATAAGTTTGTATGACAAAAATGCTCGTGTCTGCACTCTGCATACAGGCGGTAATATTGTAGCCTATGCTCTGCATTTCCTGGTCCTTGGCCGGAGAAGTAGAGGCTCTGAATCTCCTATTTTGGATGTATTATCATCATACGTTTTGAAAAGACAGAGTGGATAGTGCAACCACTTATGTCCATCTGTCCATGTGGCTCTCCTCCGAAACCATTTGGTGAAATTCAATCAAATTTGTTATGTAAGTTGCGAATATAATTACGGACTGCAAGACACCCTTTAAATTAGGTTCTACCCCCTGGATGAGGTAGGGGTGGGGTGGTGGTTGGGAAACGGTGGAGGTGGTGACAGAATGTCAAACTTTGAGGAAATCTACCCTTAAATTTGGTATGTTAGGTACCCATATGATTGCATATTGCAAGACAGTGTTTTCATTAGGCTGCACCACCAATATGATGGGTAAAGTATGGTTGGGAGCTGAATGACAAAGTTGGCGGAATTCAAACAAATTTGGTATGCGAGTAATGCATGATTGTGGATTGTGAAATGTTTACATTAGGCTCTGCCCCTGAGGTGCATTGTATTAGACAGGTGGGATTCACGGGTGGGTGGAGGGGAGCGGTGTGCCATCACCTGCACATTCTAGTTGAGAATTTGTGTATAAGAGTAATTAGCTTTCATTGAAACGTTTGAGTAAGTGACACTTGAAAATTTCAAGGGCCATGAGATAGCAAATACTGTGAGTAATGCTATGCTTCGTCCGCTTTTGTGCGTATGTGTGGAATCCATTTGAAAGCTGAATTCCCAGAATCTAAATCTCAAGGTAGCCATGCAAGTAAGGTGTTGAATATTTTGACTTAGAGTTGTTGCTGCCTATTCAACAGAATCTTTTACATTTTAAATTCACCGAAGACAATTTGTACACATCCTGACAGACATTTCGATTTTTGTAATGGATCTAATATGTGACCAATTTGATTATGAAATGAGATACTTGATGGACAGGTCAATTCCTTCCATTAGATATCTCTGATTCACCATTTGGTACAATATTGGTTGATATCTTTTGAGACATGTACGGTTCCATCACTCAGACTGTATCTATCATTTTGTATCTCATAAGAAGTGCATCCTACTTACCTTGGCAATTAAATTCAAATATAATGCACTTGCAGGGAATGGATTTGGCCTTATCACATTGTGTTTCCTACCTCTGTCATTTGCAACAAGGATACACAATTCTGTTACACAGCTTGTGTTTTGTCATATTGGTATAATGTGTGCAGGTGCAAATATAGTTTTCCATTTGGCATGTTTTCTAGTATTTAGAGTCTATGTCTGTTATTTAAATCACCTAAAAGTCAATCAAGAATTGGCACTAAAAATTGGTTGCTCAATATATATCACTCCAAAATAAATAAATATGGAGCTGGAGCGGGTTTCTGGGTGGTGGCAGGTTTGTGGGTGGTGTCGTCACAAGATTTCAGTTCTTAAACTTCTCATGTCCTATTAAATATAAACACTTTTGTGCGAAATATGAGATGCCTGCTTATTTCTGTTCACTTTACCCAGCATGCCATGCTACCCATCATGCAATTCCCTGATTCCATAACTTATGAAACCTCATCTAGGCAAAGAGGTAAGCCAAGTTTGTTCAAGACAACTGACCGAATGGTTCGGCGGCCATCTTGACCTAGTTTTCCCGAACACGACCTCCAGAACCGCTTAATGGATCAAGCCAAAGTTTGGGAGATATGATTAAGGACTAAGGGCCCTTAAAGTTTCTTCAAGGGAAGTTGCTCCATCAAAAAACATGGCCGTCGTGGCCCAATCAAAATGTAGCGTGTTTGGCGAACATATTGAATTTTTTTTATTTGATGGATTTTGAGGCCAAAATTGGTTCTATATGTTTTTCTGTATTCTGAGGTCAAGTTTGCAATTTACGAAACTGTCGGATAAACGGTTTGGCGCCCATCTTGCATAATTTTCTCGTCAAAATCTCCCATGCTAAAGCAATGGGGAATTTTTAATGTTTTCTCGAGAACTACCAGGCCGATTTCAATTATATTTGGCAGGAAGCATCCTTAGGGCATACGGATCCAAGTTTGTTCAAATGAACCCGATCGGCCAATTTGCCCAGTGGCCATTTTGGATTTCGGCCAATTTCAGGAAATGTCTTTAAAAATCTTCTCCGAAACCACTTGGGGGAATCTTCATCTAGGCCAAGAGGTAAGCCAATTTTGTTCAAGAGGACTTGACCAAGTGGTTCGGCGACCATCTTGGATGACCTGGTTTTCACGGAAATTACTCCTCCAGAACCGCTGAAGGCATCAGGCCGAAATTTGTCCGAAGGAAGTTGATCCATCAGAAAAACATGGTCGCCGTGGGCCAATCAAAATGTAGTGTGTTTGGCGGCCATATTGCACTTGCAAAAATGTCCACAAATTCATTTAAAAGATTGCTAAACCACCCACCAACAATTTTGACAAAAATTGATGGTGCTCCAGGTGAGCGACACAGGCCCCTTGGCCCTCTTATTATTGTTATTATTATTATTATTATTATTATTATTATTATTATTATTCTCCTCCCCCTCTCTCTCTCTCTCTCTCTCTCTCTCTGTCTCTCTCTCTCTCTCTCTAAAGAGTGAGGGGTATGTTTCCATACGCCCACCGTCCCTGACCAAAAATGGTGGCGGATGATGGGATATAACACACACACACACACACCCTACCCATCCCGAAACTACACCCCGGCCTATTTATCTTTTGGAACTGCTAACGGGATGAGGATAAAAGTGTGTAAATATAATTAAGGACAAAGCGCCATTCAGGTTTGTTCAAGTGATGTTGGTACATTAAATGACTTGGCCACTATTAACCAACCAAAATGGAGGAATCCTCTTTTAGCTGTGCCCCACCCATCTCTAGCTAAGCAGCACCAACACTTCGGCCAGGTTGGGATCGATTACACTATCAATTTCCAGAAAACGATACGGGTAAGCTGATGAATATTTTGAAACTAAGTTGACTAGGTGCTGTCAACGACCAGTAAAATTAGTTTCAAAATATTCAACAGGGTTTATTAAGTAATAAAGACATACAATTACGCTTAGTCCATAATCAAATTAAGTGTTCGTGATGAGCTTATCTGTGTCATTCATGACGTCATTGATGATGGCATCATCCTACACGTCACTTAGTTGATTATGACGTTATGTGAGTGATGGATAACCTGCGTTTAATAATTATCCCTAAAGAGGATGTATAACCATTAGCAAACACAGGCTGGCGAAACACTGCGGGGACACTCCCACATGGAGCGGGGCCATGTGGAAGATTTCTACTTCAGAAATCGTGTTGCTAATTTAAGCAGTACATGGACGATATATATGGTGATCACGGACGCACATTATGGGCACCTAGGTGCTAGGTCATGTCCCCATAATTACAGTATCTGTGGATTTGAGGCTGGAAAATATCCCCGGAATTATGGCCTTTGTACTATACAGCTAAGAGAGGTGCATTCTCCATACTTCTCCCTGGAGTTCTAACAGCCTTTCTATTTCCCAATAGTCATTGTACTGCAGCTAGGTTTTATGGTTCAGTCTTGAAGCTTATGGCTTCCCTGTTGGGTAATATCATTTTGAATAGGCAAGTAGGCTTTCAAAATGGCACTGCATTCGGTTCAGTTCGTATATACAGGGAAGTTATTTGCTATCTTCTGATAGTTCTTGTTTCATATATTGTAGAAGGCGTGCCCATAACCTATATCCTAAACTGGTTAAAAATTTTGAATAATTCTTAGCTGGTTATCCCGTGGGACACGTATTTTATTAAGGTTAAGTAACCTCTTCTTTATCAATTCAATCATTAAAGTGAGTCAGATTAACCCAATCATTCATGAGCGCCTTTGGGCCAGTGAAAGGACATTTCTACAGCCCACCATGGAAACATTTAGAGGGTTAATTTCGGACACAATGCTTAGGTGTTATACCATGGAACGGAAATCCCGCATGGCATGAATCAGTATAATTAATGAGTGCAGATGGTTAATACCGGACATGACAGTCATGGGAAATGGCGATTGTGGTCAAAGGACGATTAATCAGCTGCCACTGCCTCTCCCCCCCCCCCCTGACATTTTCGGGGCCAAAAACCATTAGGGGGATGGAGGGACATCACCACCCACACCAACCAATCCCACTCTAAGGGGTGGTAAATTCACCCGTTTTCTATAGCATTTTCAGCACTGCTAAGAAGTGCTCCACCATCTCCACTCGAAATTTCCGTGAAATGACTAATTATGTTTTACTTTAAAATGCTTCTATATAGATTAGTTAAATAGCTATAGCCTAGTAACTTAGACCTACTCACCGAATTGTGCCAGCCGTATAATCGGCAAAGCTGCGCTAACGACACACGGAAACCTTATTACAGTTTCTGAAAATTTGATCAAATTACATGTACTAGCCTAACGTATGCGCCCGCCCCCCCCCCCCCCCCCCCCCCCCCCCCGCGCATGCTCACCCACTCACCCGAGCAAGCGAGAACAGGTAGCATAGAAGTGTAACCCCTCTACTGCCACCGTTAGGAAGCAGACCCCGTCAGATGTCATTTTCCCAAGCGTTATTAGACCTTTGAGAGCACAACTTCGTTGGAAACAGTTGCTAGCATAGATATGTAGAATTCTGGTTGAATCTATACCTACGGATAGAGATTTCACCCCTCTGTTGCCACTGCCAGGACACAGATCCTGTCAGATATCATTTCCCAAGAGTTAGTAGTCTTTTGGCACCACAAATTCGCTGGAAGCAGTTGCTGGCATAGTTATTTGGAGTTTCTAAGCAAACTTAGACGTGCTATCCATGCGGAACCAGCTAGAAGTACATCCGGCTAGTGACACCGATCCCAGCACAAGAATATCATATATCTAGTCAATAGTTTTATCCAATCAATTACTTATGTCATTTTAATGAATACATACATTTGTTAGAATGTTAACCTTATTCCATTGTTTAGTATTTCTTTTGTCTTTAGAATACCCTGCCTGATAGCGCTAGACTATACCCAGTTTGACGTAGCGATTCACTAGCCCTACTGTTCTACCCACCTCAATAGTGGTGAGTTAGTCCGGTACTATCGTCGCCTATAGGTACACAAGCCTTCCGTTTAAGGTGAGACATTATAGTTATGCGTTACGAAAAATACTATGGCAATATACATAGATAGGCATACTGATTCTCAAACTGATACAGACAACTCAGACGACTTGTTCACTGCTGAGGAGCCAACACTCTCAAAACTTACCTCGAAGATTCGACTAGTGTGGCAGAGGGTAAAGGGGGTGGGGGGGGGGTGGTTTGCACCGACCCATGCAACTTGTAGCGAGTTGGGAATTTACTCGACTCACGCTACAGAACAAACTAAGTAATGGACCTTTCCGGTTTTAGCTATGCCCCGCCCATCTCTAGCTAAGCTCCACCCACACCTCGCTCGTGTTTGGGATCGATCGATCTCTGAGCACCCTGACTATCAGTTTCCAAAAAACTACACATTTAAACTGTTGAATATTTTGAAACCAATTTGACCGGGCGCTGTTGCTGCCTAAGGCAGCAATAGCGCCCAGTAAAATTAGTTTCAAAATATTCAACAACATGTTTATTAAATAGCCAAGAATTACAAAGACATACAATTGATACAACGTGTCAGAGTATTTGAGATTTGGTCACGGTCTATATGGAACCCTGTGTTACGTAATGATCGTGACATCATCATACACTCGCTGAGCTGATTATGACGTCATACGAGGTCAGATGATAGATGGATACTCTGTAAAGGTGAATTTACCGGATCCTCGTGGTCCGGATGGTGGCAGTATACATTACCAACAACTGACCCGCCGAGCTACAATATTTATATGTTTTCGAATTTGAGGTTTTTGCACTGGGTATTATCAGAAGTCCAGAATACTTCTGGTATTATTTAGTCTATGGCAAGCCCCGGTTGTAATCAATGTAGACATGCGAGTTGTCTTGTATCTTCTAATACCTCCTGTTAGTGTAGGCCTATGCATGTGTAGAAACTTGTGGAGATTATTCAACCGGAGTATGTATGTTTGGGTAAATTGCTGTAATTATCCTCACATTAAAAAACCCGTCGGGATATTGTAATCGTCTCCATCCGTCTGTCTGTGCGTCCGTCCGTCACGCTATATCCTCCCAAACCGGTGGGTGGAATTCAATTAAATGCGGTATGTGGGTTACCCATATGATTCCACTTTGCTGTGGGCGGGACATGGGTCCATAGGTCAAATCACTCGTACCGAAACTCCTCTGAAACTGTTAGATGGAACTCAACCAAATGTGATATGTGAGTTGCCCATATGATTGCGGAGTGCAAGAGGTCACTTACATTTGGCTCAGCCTCAAAGGGGCAGGGGAGGGTCAAATGGTAAAAATTTCACCTGCAGAAATTCATTGTAACGCATCTCCTCCTGTTGGACAGAATTCAACGAAATTTTGCATGTCAGTTACCCATATCAATATGGAGTACAAGAGGACATTTACATTTGCCCCCCACCCCACCCCACCCCACCCACCCCAGGGGTGGTGGGGAATGGTAACCAAAAGGTTAAAAAAATTGATTGTAATGCAACTCCTCCGAAACAATTGGACGGAATTCAATCAAATTTGGTATGTGAGTTACCCATATCAATGTGGAGTGGATGGGCACATTTACAGTCATTTTCTATGATAATGGCTGGGTTAGATCTGTAACTGAAGGATATGACGTCATAATCAATTACTTCATATACAGGCTGACGTCACAATCCAAAATGTGTAAATGAATGGCATATCGAGCTCTGTCATGAACATTGAATAGTCCGGCAAGTGTACGAATTGTATGTCTTTACTGTTTAATCAACATCGTGTTGGATATTTTGAAACTAATTTGACCTGGCGTTGTTGCGGCCAGAGGCAGCAAACCTTTAAAAGCACCCAGTCAAATTAGTTTCAAAATAGTCATCAGCTTACCTGTATAGTTACCTTGAAATTGGAAGTCTGGGAATTCATTATTCAGCGTATATATATATATATATTATATATATATATATATATATATATATATATATTATATATATATATATATATATATATATATATATATATATATATATATATATATATATACATCGATTCCAACACGCAAAACGGGGTGGAGCTTAGCTAGAAAGAGGCGTGGCATACCTAGAAATGGATCTCTCTATTGAAATTGTCATGAGCAAATTGAGCATTACATGGCTAATACCACTTGGTAATGCGTGGCCCACACAATATGGACCACTTGTATTAAGAGACCACCCATATGTATAGGTCACATATTTTAACAAGGTCAGTCATAGATTGTTGCCCTGAATACAATGTACTCGTCCTCTGACGGAGGGAGGATAATTAATACCTCTTGCTAATTGCCATTTTCATGTTGTCTATCCATCATATTACGTCATATGATGTCATAATCAACGACGTGACGTATAGGATGACGTCATAATCATGACGTCATGACTGGCTCAATTTAGTCCGTCTTAAATGCTTAATAGTCCGACACGTTGTACGAATTGTGTGTCTTTGCTATTTACAAAACATGCTGGTGAATATTTTGAAACTAATTTGACTGGGCGATGTTACGGCCACAAGCAGCAACAGCACCCAAACAAATTGGTTTCAAAATAGTCAACACCTTACCTGTAGTTTTCTGGAAATTGATAGTCAAGAAGCTCAGAAATGCATCGATACCAACACGAGCGCGGTATTAATGTATTAATATACCATCCGGATTCCGTGACCGATTGACTAACGTTAGGCCTATGGAAGTCATTTCAAGCAACCGCCACTAAGATGTGACTTACTTGGGCACAAGTGTGTGTTTTTCTAACAAAATCCTTTAGAATGTTTAACACCGAAATTTCAATATCTCAGATAAAGACAACTATATGAATATCTTTTTAATACTTTGACTGGTAGCCCACCCCACCCTACCCACCTACTTGTTGCTTTCATAGACCTGTATTAAGTATTGAAACGACAACGACTGTCCATGTAAGCCTATCATCTTCTCTTAATGTATTTTAACCCTTTCATGAGGAGGCCGCCAAAACCGGCCTCTACAGCGATCTTGAGGATGTTAATTTGCAGGTCAAGAGAAGATCGTTTTTGAAAATTCACCACTGAGATGACTGGCTCGATAATTGAGCCAGTCATTCCAATAGTAACTCTTCAAAACAGTCGTCTATTGGCCTGCAAATAGGCACTCAATAACCAAATTTTTTTTTTATATTCGTGACTCAATTTAGGTAATACACGGTTAATAAATTATGAGGACGACGATGATATAACATGTCTGTTTAACCTTTCCCGTATTGTATTATAGTATGATTCACATTTGTTGCATTCGAGATAAGGTAAAAATTACAGACTTGTTACAGACAGTCTTGAGGCGTACTATGTGTGTGGTAAATTTCAAAAGAAAAACATGCCTAATAATATTGTAGAGGGCGAAAAAGTAGACAGAGTTCGCTAACAATAATGGATCCATCTAAAAATAAAGGCTTGGCTTCTTCGAAACTACACCTCTAATGTAATGACCGGTCATCTTCTTACGTTATCACAACGACTAGACTGTTACACAGACTCAACTTCGGATACCAGACAGACCAGGACCCAGTCTATCTCCGTAGCAGACTGTAGAATCAACACTGTGGATCGTGAAATCGCTACGCCAATGGCTACTCAATAGACCCCTACATAAGAGATACATTCCTCGATCTCGTATCGAAAGAGAACTCGCGGGATACGAATGAATAATGGATGTGTGATTATCAGTAGTATCCTTTTGTCTTTAATCCATCCGTGGGAATAAATCCATGAAGGGCCAATGCAATTATGTAGCAGTATTGATAGACTACCAATGTTCCAATTTTGCAGTCAAAACTGCTGTCAATAATATTGTAGCAGATTGTTGAATACAGAAATCAACCGAAAGTGTAGGCCTATGCATGTGCTAAGTTAAGAACGTCTACAGGAAATTCGGCCACAGAATTTCAACCATGTAGTTAGATAGGTATATCAATACGCTAGTGAAGTAATGGATTGAAGGTAAAAAAAAATTTGCCATGAAGTAATTTCGTAGTGCACAATTTGATACCGAAAATTTGTTAAATCTCCGGTGATTCACAGTTTTCAGTGCCCTATTGTCTGTAGTATGTTTAGCCCCAAAATTTCACCTGCATAGACTTGAGCCTTAATATACTAGGTATATTCCGAATCTAACAAATTCTAGATGAAATATTTTTATTAGGCAAAAATTGGCTTAAATGTTGGGTTTTTCGTGCTTTTAGGTGCCCTACTGTCTGTATGTAATATGCTCGGCTCCAGAAATTCGCTCACATAGACGTAGAGGGATTTGAATACGATAGTTATATTGGGAATTAAAACAAATTCGACCGTGAAGTAATTTCGTAGTATACGATTTCATCGCGTAAATTCGTTTCAATTTTGGCAGATCTGCGGGTTTTCAATGCCCTACAATGCAACCTGTCTGCAATAGGTTTGGCCACATAATTTCACCGATATGGTTAGATAGCGATATGAACACGCTAATGAATCTTGAGTTTTCTACCACGTAGTAATTTCGTAATATTCAATTTAGTAGCCACAGACAGTTGTCAAATGCCGACAATTTACTATATTCGGTATCAGAATGTCTGTTCTAGATTTGTAATAATTTTTTTTATATATGGATGTATATAACTCAATATGAGCTAGTGCTTTTGCACAATTCTACCATCAAGTAATCTCATCGTAGGTAGTTACATATTCGCCGTATGGCCTCCATTATAATATGGTTGGGTCACATTCACCACATTAGGATAGGTGTCGGTATGTCCTGGCATATCGCTCATAATGGGTTCGGCCCCAGAATGTCACCCATATGTTTAGATATGTATTGGCATACGCTTACGGAGTAGTGAGATTTAAAACTATCTACCATGAAATAATTTAAGCTCAAATTTAGGCCGATTGGTGGTTTTTGTTGGACCCAGTCAAATTAGTTTCAAAATAGTCATCAGTTTACCTGTATAGACATCGATTCCAACACGCAAAAAAAGGGTGGAGCTTAGCTAGAAATAGGCGTGGCATACCTAGAAATGGATCCCTCTATGGAAATTGGTATGAGCATTACAGGGCGAATACCACTTGTTAATGCGTGGTCCACACAATATGGACCAGTTGTATTAAGAGAGCATCCGTATTTATAGGTCACATTTTAACAAGGCCAATCATAGATTGTAGACCCTTGCCATCCCGAACGCACATAGACCCGAATACAATACACTCATCCTCTGACGGAGCGAGGGTAATTAATACCACTTGCTAATGGGCCTTTTCAGGTTGTCTATCCATCATATTACGTGATATGACGTCGTAATTAATTAAGTGATGCGTAGGATAACGTCATAATAATGACGTCATGACTGACTCGATTTAGTCCATCTTAAATGCTTAATAGTCTGACACGTTGTACGAATTGTATGTTTTTGTTATTTAATAAAAATGCTGTTGAATATTTTGAAAGTAATTTGACTGGCCGCTGTTGCTGCCATAGGCAGCAACAGGACCCAGTCAATTTGGTGTCAAAATATTCCACGGCTTACCTGTATAGTTTTCTTGAAATTTATCGTCTAGTAGTTCAGAAATCCATCGATCCCAACTCGAGAGTGGTATGGGTGGAGTTTAGCTAGAGATGGGCAGGGCATAGCTAAACTGGAAAGGTTCATTGTATTAATAAACCACCACAGTTTTCAGTGCCCTATTGTCTGTAGTATGTATGTTCAGCCCCATAATTTACCCCACATAGACTTGAGCTTTAATATGCTAGTTGTATTCCGAATCTAACACATTCTAGATGAAGTAATTTTAATACGCAAAATTTAGCTTAAATGATGGTGTATTCGTGGTTTTCGGTGCCATACTTTCCGTAATATGGTCGGTTCCAGAACTTCGCTCACATAGACGTATAGGAGTTTGAATATGCTAGTTACATTGGGAATTTAAAAGAATTCGAACATGAAGTATTTTCGTAGTATGCAATTTCATCGCATAAATTTGTTCCAATGTTGGCAGATCTGTGGTTTTCAATACCCTGCCGTCTGCAATATGTGTGGTTACATAATTTCACTCATATGGTTAGATAGGGATATGAATACGCTAATAAATCTTGAGATTTCTACACCGTAGTAATTTCGTAATATTCAATTTAGTGTCAAATGCCAACAATTTACTATATTCAGTATTAGAATCTCAGTTCTCGGTTTGTAATCTTTTTTTACATATAGCTGTATATAACTGAAGATGTACTACTGCTTTTGCACGATTCTACCAACAAGTAATTTGGTAATATGTAGTTACATATTCGCCATATGGCCCCATTGTAATATGGTTGGTTCACATTCACCACATTCAGATAGGTGTCGATATGTCCTGACATATCGCTCATAATGGGTTCGGCCCAGAATATCACCCATATGTTTAGATAGGTATAAGCATAAGCCTTGCCCTGTAGGTGGGGCTTAGAATACACCTTCCGTATCCTCTGCGTGTCGTAAGAGGCGACTAAAGGAGGTAAGGGTGAAGTAACCCTGACAGTAACCTCGAGTGCTGAAGACGGAGGTTCCAGGCCGCACGGCGCACTCTAATAAACCATGGATCCACGCACTTAGCGCTTATGATCATGTCGATAGTCACTTACAGGACTGGCGGTATGATCAGCAAACGAAAAGAAGAAGAAGAAACATAAGCTTACGACGTAGTGAGATTTAAAAATTTCATAACGTAAATAAGCTCAAACTTAGGATAATTCATGGTTTTCATTGCAATACGTTCACCCCCAGAATTTCACCCACAAATACTTATAGGAAATATGCTAGTTGTATTCCGAATTTTTAAAAATTCTACAGGAACGTAATTTCATAGTACACAATTCTATACCGAAAATTGGCGCAAATTCTGTCAGATCAACGATTTTCTGTACCACACTGTTTGCAATATGTTCGACCCCAGAAGTTCACCCATATGGTTAGATACGTATATGAATACGCTAATAAAGTATCAAAGGTTTAAAAAATGTTTACTATACAGTATACAGTAATTTCGTCATATGCAATTTAGTAGTGGCACACCATTGTCAAATTCCAATAATGTACTATATTCGGTACCAGAATATCTCTACATGCCTTGTAGCCAGTTTTCGAACATAAGGCCATGTAGAACTCACGATGTTCTCGTGCTGTACGAAATGTTGTAATAATTCTACCACCAAATATTTATTATAGTAATGTGAAAATATTTCTATATATCCCATATTATTAGCCGTGTGTACTGGTAGAACCTGACTTATCAGGCTAATACCCTAACATTAGCACATATGGTCAACAAGATCGTCATCATTACAACGGTTGAGGCCGATTTTGGCCTTTTTGTCGAGCAAAAATATTTGATTTAATAGTTTGTCACTGTTTCCAGTAAAGTTATTGTTTAATAGATATGATAGCTAAATGAAACAGATCACGATTGTGGCTGTTTCCCACTGGGTCTTGTCAGAATGTTTTCTACTATATCATTTTCGTTGGAGAAAACTAGGTTCACGGTATTGGTTCTATCCTGGCCACTTAACTTTGTTGAAAAGGTTATCTGTCGGTACAGATCGGGGTCCTGTATTGCATCAAAAATATACTTGCTTTGTGCATTTTACTAGCATTACAGTGTATATTTCACCAATATATTTCCGGGTAATAAGCTCTTCACGTCTGTTTAGGAAGGTATCAAGATTTAGGTTTAAAATATTCTTCAGTTTTTCTTTAATATGTTTGAATGGGTGTCAGGGTATGTACTGCTTCTTGCGCTGATTTTCTACTGACTGGGTTGCCAGTTCTGTTGATTTCTTTATCTTTACAAGTTGTTTATACCTAATGACCCACATTTGATCTGTTACGCTCTGTTGATGCAGTAGTGCAATTTTCTCATCACTGGCTGCTCTTAATGTTGTCTGTTCCTCTCTCTGTTAAGGAGTTTGGCCTGGAGTAAAAGGATGGATGGAAAAATTGTTGGACTGACCAAAAATATAAGCTGCCTTTCCAGCCCATAGCTACTACTGCCCATATCTTTTTGCAAAAAATATTCCTTCTTT
The DNA here is from genome assembly GCA_034401795.1 of Chaetoderma sp. LZ-2023a. Taxonomy (NCBI): domain Eukaryota; kingdom Metazoa; phylum Mollusca; class Caudofoveata; order Chaetodermatida; family Chaetodermatidae; genus Chaetoderma; species Chaetoderma sp. LZ-2023a. The sequence goes on along the minus strand of CM067367.1, from coordinate 17,484,887 downwards.
GGTGTTTATTGTCCGCGTATATTTTTGCCATAAGTCGCTTGTATGCCTTTATATAACTTCATTTTTTCATGAAACAGTTGAGTTTATTCTCAGAATTATAATAAGCTCCGAGCACTCTATTTACCATTGATGCCTTGCATCAATATGTGTACTTGTTTTTATTTTGTTTTTGAAATATGTTTATAATATTTGAAATAAGTTATTTCTAGGTTGTAGTGTGTAAAACTGATGGCTCCAAATCCCACAGCCCTCTGACCTCAGGCGTCATATCACCATTACTGTCGAAATTGGACCCCAGTTTTCTCCCGATCCTTACGGCAGTTCCGAGGGCCCCATATAAGAATGTCAGAAACTTTGCACAGGGCCCCCTAAGTCCTACGGTCGGCCCGGAACATATGCACTCATCAAAAATGTCGAAATACTTAATACTTATTTAATGAATGTATTGACCATCCGAGAGAAGAATTAATGCAGGGATCCGTCACTTGAGTATTTGATGTCATACTAAATTACGTCATTTTTAGTTGACGTCACAATCAAAATTGCCTAGCTCTATCAGGGAAATCGAAATCTACCGTGTACGAATTGTATGATCCGTATTTTTCGATATGAGCACACGTCGTGCCATATTCAACGGAGTGTTTTCTTTGGCTTTTGGGTGCGCAACCCATTTAAATCGATCAATTAAAACATCGATTGATGTGAGCGTGACGCGTAGGGATTACTACGCCGTATTGTTTTACTACGATTTGTTTACTAAGATTTGTCATTCATGAAACGTCATCGCAAAATGTCATCGTTTGACATGTTATCAGTCGGCAGCGAAGTAACGATCGATGGCCGTGGCTCTGTGATAGTCTTAGAAGAAAAGTGTAGTTTACGGCTGACATCGCCAGATTTTGTGTTTGTCACTATATTTTGCTGCGCATTCAGTATCTGTTATCAAGTAGTGGTGCGTCACAGCGGCGGTATAGATTTCACGAAAATCAACAATGAGAAATCAGATAAAAGTCACATCAGCATCTATTGACAAATATTTCAAAATTACGGTTTATATGATAAATAAAATCTCAAACTCGGTCACTTTTCATATCACTATTATGAACCTCTTTGAAAATTATCAATTTTGCACTCGCTAAAGCTCGTGCAAATTGATAATTTTCAACTCGATCCATAATAGTGATATGAAAAGTGACCGAGTTCTAGATTCTCTATTTAACATTGACATTGACCTTTAAAATCTGGAAGCGCCTCTCGAAGGGTGCGAGCTACATGTGTGACAAAGTTGATACTTTGGGCCAGCGTGTCCAAATCAGGGGAGGACCCAGGAATTGCAGTTAAGGGCCATAAATTAGAAGCCGAATGGAGCTGATTACTCTCACTAGCGGGCGGGGGAGGGGAAGGTGGGTGGGGGGTGGGGTGTCCGCGGCTCCTCCCTCTCAAATTATTTTAAATTATGTGCTCTAAGAAGCCTTCTCCTGCATTCAGTGATAACAATTCCTTTATTTTTCTTTAGAAATTGTATTAGAATAATATCATAAATGCGTTTCTTGGTCGGTAGTAAAACCTGGTCTATGCGACCGCCGTATCGGATATGTGACCGCGAAAAACATATCCAATTGTAAGCCACTTGAATTAACCATATAAACCCCAAAGTCACAAACTCTAAATTTTAAGACAATCATACCCGTTAGCTGTTGAATATTTTGAAGCTAATTCAACGGGATCTGTTGCTGCCATAGGCAAACAGCTCCCAGTAAAATTAGCTTCAAAATATTTTTTGGAAATTGACTGGAATCTGTTGTTGTTCTAGGCAGCAGCAGCTTACAGTCAGATTACTTTAAACTATTCAATAGCATGATTTCTTACGTTAAGATGATTATTTTTCGTATTTGGTATTTCAGATTTCAAATGCATTCATGACGTAATCGATCATTACATCATCATACACGTCACCTAGTTCATTATGACATCATTTGATTGACGGATAAACTGGAAAGGGCCATTGTCATATGCCTGCCAAACGGTATCTACATGGGTTTTAAAGAATGTCCATTCACAGGTGGGGGTATTTTTGGAAGCGTAGGACCTAGGCCTATCACTGGGATGACTGGCTCGGCAACCGAGCCGGTCATTCCAGTGGTGGATTTTCAGAAGTGGTCTTCTCTCCGAGTGCAAATGTACACTGACTAAGCAAAGACTAAATTTCTTGACGACTACCCCTTTCATGACCATGACGATCAGAAAACGTATTCGGAGAGGTCTTGAACAATGCTATTTGCGGAGCAACAGACAGCTATACTATTTATGCAAATTTAAGGTTAAAAATCTTAACTTTCTTGAAAATTGTTTGACCATTAAAGGGTTAATTGGTAGAAGTATCCTTTTGAGCGCTGTTGACGCATGATGGGTTGCGGCCCTTTACTCAGTCAGATTAATCAAATACGATTATGTTAAATTAGCATTGTCTAAGTTGGGTCTATCATTGGCCTAGTATTGACCAACAACAATGACGACGACGACGACGGCGGCGGCGGCGGCGATGACGACGACGACGAATGCTACTACTGCTGCTGTTACTACTACTACTACTACTACTACTACTACTACTACTACTACTACTACTACTACTACTACTACTACTACTACTACTACTACTACTACTACTACTACAGTAGTACTGTTATAGCAGAAACAAAAAACTTGCTATAAACTTGTACACTTGTTCAGCACCGAATCTATATGAATGGAAATATGTTCCCCACATACTTTTTATAAAGTCTGGGTTAATAAATTGAATTGAATTGATAACGTGGTAAGGACGACAATAATCATAATGATGTTGATAAGGATAATAATAGTTTTAGGTAACCGCCATTTAGATGTATCAATCATGCACTCCTTTTCCCCGTGTGCCACATTGTGGCCTGGGTGTAAAGAAATAAATGAAAATGAAAATGTTACATTCGAAAATCGTCTCAATTCTGTCTGCCTTTTGCCTGTCCGCTAGGTATTCATTCGGTCCTTCGTGCGTGCGTTCATTCCCCCGCCCCCCCCCCCCACACGCACTCCCCCAGCCCCCCCCCCCCCCCCCCCCATGGCCCCAGGAATGCGTCTGAACATTCATTTTTTTATTCATTCATTCGTTCATTCACCCACCCACACACCATCCATCCATCCATCCATCCAGCCATCCAGCCAGCCATCCATCCATCCACCCACTCATTCATTCATTCATTTTATCGTTCCTTTATTCGTTTGCTCATTTATTGGTCCATTCGTTTGTCTATCAATGCACTCAGATGGGCGGGTGTGTATGTTCATTCATTCATTCATTCATTCATTCATTCATTCATTCATTCATTCATTCATCCATCCATTCATCCATTCATCCATTCATCCATCCATCCATCCATCCATCCATCCATCCATCCACCAACCCATCCATCCATCCATCCATCCATCCACCCACTCATTCATTCATTTTATCGTTCCTTTATTCATTTGCTCATTTATTGGTCCATTCGTTTGTCTATCAATGCACTCAGATGGGCGGGTGTGTATGTTCATTCATTCATTCATTCATTCATTCATTCATTCATTCATTCATCCATCCATCCATCCATCCATCCATCCATCCATCCATCCCATCCCATCCCATCCATCCATCCATCCATCCGTCCGTCCGTCCGTCCGTCCGTCCGTCCGTCCGTCCGTCCGTCCATCCATCCCATCCCATCCCATCCCATCCCATCCCATCCCATCCCATCCATCCATCCATCCATCCACCAATATAGTGTTTAATTCTCCCCCTGTATTAAGTTTATTTTATTTAGCAAATAACATAATAAGTTGCGACAATAATCGTTATTATTATATTATTATAGAACCCATATTGGCGGTCAGATCAATAGTTCTAACTAGAGTAGTCATATAAGCGCGATTTTCTGTTGTTTTTGCTTATTTAGTATTCCGTTTGTCCCTCTTTGTATCGATTAATTGTACGGCGAGTTATGAAAACATCAGAGCAAGCTGTTGAGTAAACATGTGTGTTGGGGTGGGGTGGGTGGATGGGGTGGGGGGGGGGGGAGGCTACACAGCGAACTACCCTCGATTGAGAGGTTCTTACATTCATGTTCATTGGCTATTCAAATATGATGAATAATTAACCAATGAATGTCCAATAAAATCACGTGTACCAGCTGAGAAGATTTACTCTCAAGTCAAATTTCAGATCTAGGCCTATATATATTTCTTATCTGTAAATTTTTTTATTAGATTCGTATCGTTTTAATATACAATACATAGTATTTTCGACGACAATATATCGCCGTTTAAGAATTTGCGTGGAATATTCTAAAAAAAACCCAGACTCGCAGCAGAGGTAAATAATAATAATAATAATAATAATAATAATAATAATAATAATAATAATAATAATAATAATAATACATATATAGACTTTTGTCAAAGGTGCATATTCACACCAAAATGTTTGAAAATAAAATAGTTAGAATTGCATACTTTAGAGGCTTAAATTGTGTGAATAGATGTAATGAAACGAAACAAATCTTAACATAGGCCTATGCTGATATCATTTCATATTAATTAATATAATTTTTTTAAAGTTGTGTAGCTGAATTAGAGACACGAGCCCCTAATTCAAATTCGCAACTGAATAATTATAATTTATACAGAATGAAATCATCGGATGTTAAAATTTATTTTGTTTCATTACATCTAGCCACACCCTCTAAAAGTATAGAATTTTAGAAATTTTGTGGTGTGAATTTGCAGCTTTAAACACGCGTCATCAGGTCCAGACGAAACACTCGTTTATACGCGAAATGTTTTCTAAATTAACCCTTTATTGCCTAAGCCGGCCGAAAACGGCCTCCACGTCGATCTTGAGAAATGCCCAGAGCAAGAGAAGACTATTTTCGTATAGCTTACCCCTGGAACGACTGGCTCGGTAACCGAGTTTCTTGTTTTCATTTTATTCTTTAACTAACTCCTTGTCTGCTGTGACTTGACTCAAATTCGAATTACCATTGTTTCGTTTTGTTGACTAAGCTACCTGAGGCGTATGCGGATATAAGAAGAAGTCACTCCGGTGGAAAATTTTCAAAGATAGTCTTCTCTTCCTCTGCAAATCGACATTTTAAAAGAGAAAATCTAAATTTTCTTGACCAAATTTGTTCATTAAAGATTAAAATACCAGTAGCTAGTCTTTTACCCTTGAAACCCCACTGTCTTAATTTCAAGACTAGCAGGAACGCTGGTGAATGTTTTAAAAACTAATCTAACTGGAAGCTGCTGAGACCTATGGCGTTGATGTCGCTGGTGACTCTACCACGCCAACAGTAGTATTTGTTACAGTAATCTGCTATTTATTATTAGCTCACCTGGCCAGAATGGTCAAGTGAGCTTATGCCATGCCGACGGTCAGTCTTCCGCCCGTCTGTCCATCTGTCTGTCCGTCAACTTTTGCTTTAAAATGTATCTCCTCCGTAACGGCTTGCCGGATTTCAACCAAATTTGGCTAGAATGATCCTATGGGGGTAGGCTCTAGAACATCTATTTAGGCTTTTGATATTTCAAATTTCGGGGTAAAAAACTTTAAAAAAAAAAGATTTTGTTTAAAATTTACCGAAAAGTGTCAGAACGCCTCTCCTCCTTAGTTTCTAGACAGATTTCAACCAAATTTGGCTAGAAGGGTCGTACCGACATGGGCTTTAGAATCGCTATCAAATTTTGATTTTATTTTTTGTGTAAAATACTTAGATTTTGTGCAAAATTTACCGGAAACTGTCAAAACTCATGTTCGTGGTTTCTTGATAGATTTCAACCAAATTTGGTTAGAAGGATCCTCTGGAGGTCGGCTCTAGTTTAAAATGTCTTTAAAAATCTCCGAAACCGCTTGGGGGATTGATTCAAAACTCAGGAAATATCATCTAGTTCCAGTGGTCATCTCATTTTGTTCGGATATGTCAGTAGCCAATAAGTCCAGGTGAGCGATACAGGCCCCTTGGGCCTCTTGTAGTAAAAATATATTTTCTTTTGAGGACAAACACTTTGATTATTTTTTTCAATAAAATCAGTTTTGTTATGATAATATACAATGTTAGCGTTTCCTTGGCTCGTAACATAGATAACTGCGCCATTAAAGGCTCGTATTCACACCAGAAGGAGAGAAAATAAAATTGTTAAAAGGTATACGACGGTGTAGGCCTACCGCAGTGTAAGAAACGCAATAGATTCTAACATTTGATGACTTCATCCTGTAATTTCCTGGTTATGAAGTTGAATTAGGGACTCGTTTCTCTAATTCAATTTCACAACTTTAAAAAAATTAGTATATTAACTCATAGGGGATGAAATCATCTTGTTAAGATTTAATTCATTTCATTACATTGAAATGCACACGTTCTCATCTCCCATTAAATAATGACACGTTTGCTCGAGATGTGAGATGCGTGTTGATTTATGTTCAATTTACATAGAATGCAATGCTGCCAGAGTGCAATACCCTGACTCCATATTCATTGTAACTATTGGACGCCATATTCGTTGAGTTTATTGTCAATAGACGCAACGGCGTCCAATAGTTAAAACAAATGTGGAGTCAGGATTGTACGCTGATCACATTGCATGTTGGTCGCATTGCATGCTGGGTAAATTGAACATATCATCGCGTGCAAAAGTGTCACTATTTAATGGGGCATGATAACTTTATATCCTCTATGAACAGTATACAATTTCAACGATTTTATTTTCAAGTATTCTTAGGGGTGAAGCATTCTGGGGCGAAGGGTTCTAGCGTGAAGTATTCTGGCGTGAAGCATTCTGGGGCGAATGTGGGCTATGGAAAAAATCCAGTTTGGAACAACAATTTGCAGTTACTACTACTACTACTACTACTACTACTACTACTACTACTACTACTACTACTACTACTACTACTACTACTACTACTACTACTACTACTACTACTACTACTACTACCACCACCACGGCCACCACTACCACCACTACCACCACCAGCACCGCTACTACTACGCCACCACTACCACTACTACTACTACTACCAACACCACGGCCACCACAGCAGCCACTACCAAGACCACAGACCGCTACCACCACCACCACCACTACCACTAGTACCACAGCACTCCCAGCAGTACCACAGCCACCACCTCCACTACTACTATCACCACCACGACTACAATCACGACAACAACCTCCACTACCACGGCCTCTCCAATTCTACTACCACCACCACAGCCACCACCACCACTACGACTACAACCACGACTACAACACCCACTACCATTACTACTACCACAACCACCACCATCCACCAATATAACCACTTACTACTACTACTACTACTACTACTACTACTACTACTACTACTACTACTACTACTACTACTACTACTACTACTACTACTACTACTACTACTACTACTACTACTACTACGACCACCACCACGACTTCTCTCCCCCCCCACCCCCACCACCAGCCCCACGACCACTACTACCACTATTACTACCACTACTACTACCACTATTACTACCACTACTACTACCACAACTACTACAACAGGTACTACCACCACCTCCACCACTACTTCTACTTCTTCTACCACGACTACGACCATCATCATTACGACCATCATCATTACGACCATCATCATTACGACCATCACCACAACTACCTCTACCACCACCACCAACACTAACATCACCACTATTACGATCAAGACAACCATCACCACGACAAACGCCACCACCACGACCATCACCATAACTACCACTACCACCAGTTTGACAAGCAAGAACACCAACACTACTCCCACCACCACCACCTCCACCACTACAAGCATGATCACCACCATCACCAATACAACCACCACCACCACCACCACTACCACTACCACTACCACTATCACTATCACTATCACTATCACTATCACCATCCCCATCACTATCATCATCATCACCACTATCATCATCACCACAACAACCACCATCACCACGACTACTACGACCACAACGACTACTACGACCACAACGACCATCACCACGACTACTAGGACCACCACCGACACCACCACGACTACTACGACCACCACCACGACCGCTATCACCATCACTATTATGACCATCACCACTACCAACAGGAGCATCAACACGATCACCACCACAACCAGAAAATTAGCTTTCCTAGGACGTATATATTGCATTTCCAACCTAAAACCGTATAGTACTCAATATTTCTCGGTTCACCGCTGGCTAGTAGACTAATAAATACCGATATAAAATCGATAGTTGGCAGAAAAATCAAGGCATCTTCATCTTAATTTTGTTGTTTCTTTTTCTCAGGAAAATGGCTCCAGCAACACTTCGAAGAGAGTACGTGCGCACGCGCAGGAATTTCGTTCGTCTTTTCTCTGTGGTGAGGAAATCCACACAACAGGTTAGTTAGATTATATAATGTACCTTTTCAGATTAAAGCTATGCCCCGCCCATCGCTATCTAGGCTCCACCCACACCACGCTCGTGTGGGAATCGATCGATCTCGGACCTCCCTGACTATCAATTTCCATAAAACTATGCGGGTAAGCTGTTGAATATTTTGATACTAATTCGACTGGGTGTTGTTGCTGCCTATGGCAACAACAGCTCCCAGTCAAATTAGTCTCAAGATATTCAACAGCATGCTTATTAAATAGTAAAGACATAAAATTCGTACAACGTCGGGATATTAAGCGTTCAAGACCGACTATTTGGAATTATTCATGGCGTCATAATTATGACGTCATCCTACACGTTACTTAGTTGATTATGACGTCATATGATTGATGGATAAACTGCAAATGTGAATTAAAATAATCGCGGTTTAAAACAGAATCAGTGTTTGCCTCAGTAGAGGTGTCATCTATAGTGTGGCAGTGTGATATAAAAGCAATCATACAGGTAAACTGTTGAATATTTTGAAACTAATTTAACTGGAACTTGTTGCTGCCATAGGCAGCAACAATATCCAGTCAAATTAGTTTCAAAATATTCAACGGGATGAATACTACACAATAAAGAATGTAATACATTGTAACTTACATAACATCACACACTATCGCTTGAGGAGAAAAAATGGTGGAGATCACTATTCAACGTACACGCGATATTACAAAGCAGATAATTGTGATACGGATAAGGGAACGTGACAGGATATTAATGATATGGAATCTATAAATCCTAATCTATCTGTGCAATACAACATTGGAGATTAGATTAGCGTCCCTTTAATTACTCTACTCTCCAAACGGTGACGTACACGCACCCGTAATAAATTGTAATGTATATTTTGTTTACTTATTTTCTTTTCTTTTCCCCTTGCAGGCGACATTGCTGCAAAGAAGAAAGCAAGAAATCGTCAACAGTTACGATCGACTTCGCCATACGAAGCGTTGTCGTTCGTTCCTCTACCAGGAACGCTTACGTTTGTCCGTCATCGAGGGTATACGAGACATGTATATGGTTTATGGCTTGATTAAGTTCCAAGAAATGATTCGATACAAGCAGAAGGCGGAACAATTGTTATCATTGTACTCCGATTTGTCCGACACTAGGTCGGAATCCCTGAACAGCATCAGTAGAAGTAGTAGTAGTAGCAGCAGTAGGAGCGGTGGCAGCAGCGTCGGTAGTGATGATGACGTCAGCAACAGCAGCAGCGACAATAGTGATGACGACATCAGTAATGTCAATGACAGTGTATTTATTAGCGAGGTCGTTTCTGAACAGAATCATCATGAACAACAACAACAACAACAACAACAACAACAACATAACGATTACGTTTAATTTACCTTTCCAGTTTTAGCTATGGATTGGGTTCGATCGATCCCTGTACTCGCTGACTACCAATTGCCGGAAAGCTACACAGGAAAGCTTTGAATATTTTGAAACTAATTTGACTGAGTGCTGTTGCTGCCTATGGTAGCAACAGCGCCCAGTTAAATTAGTTTCAAAATATTCAACACCATGTTTATTAAATAGCAAAGACATACAATACGCACAACAGCGCTTAGTCCGTCACCAATTATGCGTTCTTGACGCACGTATCTACGTCAATCGTGACGTCATTGATTATTACGTCATCCTACATGTCACCTAGTTGATTATGATGTCATATGATGGATGGATAAACTGGAAAGGTCCATTGATGTCTAAATTAACACTTTCTACCAGAAAGGACGAATTCGTAAACTCATTTACAATTTGCTGAATATATCCTGTTGAATATTTTGAAATTAGTTTGACTGTGAGCTGTTGATGCCTATGGCAGTATCAGGTTCCTGTCAAATTAGTTTCAAAATATTCAACAGATTACCTGTATGGTTCTTGAAATTGAGATTCTAGAAAGTCTGAGTTCAAGCGGTTAACATATAGCCTATAGCAGTATAATGCTAATAAATGTTAATTAATTATGTCAAAGTGCTAATAATGGCGTTGATAAACCGTGATATAGTGCTTATAAATTAACAAATGTTCATTTCATAACTTTGTTTGTTGTTACTTGCTGCCATGGAACAGAGGGAGACGTTATTAACTATACCCTGCCCACATCTATCTACGCTCCGCACACTTATTACCCGCGTGTTGAAATCAATTTGAAACTTTGAAACCTGCTTTCCCAGAAATTAAAATTTAAGAATTTGACTGGGAGCTGTTGTTGCCAATGGCAGCAACATCTCCCAGTCAAATTAGTTTCAAAATATTCGACTGAATGTTTATTAATTTATACTTTAAATAAAGAAATACAATTCGTACACTTCGTGACGGACTTCTTGACGGAGCATTTTGAATGTGACGCAGCTAACGTGTGCCTGTTTACTTTATGACTTCAGATACGTGATTGACAGACCAGATCCATCCACTATGCCGGCTCAATGGACATTTCTAGTTTTAGCTATGCCCCGCCCATCCATAGTTAAGCTCCACCAACAACTCGCTCCTTTTGGGATCGATCGATTTGACTATCAATTTCCAGAAAGCTTTATAGGTAAGCTGTTGAATATTTTGAAACTAATTTGACTGTGTGCCGTTGGCAGCAAAAGTGCCCAGTCAAATTAGTTTCAAAATATTCAACAGAATGTGTATTAAATAGCAAAGACATACAATTCGCACAACAACGCTTAATCCGGTTGCATTTCTCACATGTTCATCATCCATTGCAGCGCTATGCTCAATGACATGCTCGTGGGAGAACTGCTGCTGACAGTGTCCTAATATTAATGTATTAGCGAGCATGGAGATGTTCTTGATGTGGAATGCATGGTGGGCATACACTCAAATGGACATGATGTTCAGTTAGTGGGTCGGTTGCCACGTCAGGTGCATCGAGTTCTTCATTAAGTTCATGCATATGAATCTCCATCGTCGCAAGTGACTTTATCATGTCCAGCTAATCCAGTGAGCTTGTTGGTGGATCATGTACAGACAGTGCAGTCAGAGTTAGCCCATATACCCTTTCAGGCAAGTCCTGTACCTTTATCGGGTTTCCGAGACAGCACTAGTCATCTCTAGGTGCATATATTGTCTTTGCGTATATCGATCAATATAACGCTCTTCTATCCGAGACTGTAGTGTAGCGGAGTGGGCATGCGTCTAGTAATGGTGACGATTAAGGAAGCCTTTTCCTCCGCATTGATTAAGTGAACGGTAGGCCACCTTGTGTTCAGACAATCAGTACTGTATGTGCGTGCGTGCGTGTGGTGAGTATGTGTGTGCGTGCGTGTGTATTCTTTCTGAAAAGCACCCAGATTTGAGCCGCTCTGGAAGTCTTCATCAATTGGCTCTCTCAAATCATTCTTGTGGAATAACATCACTCGCCCATCCGTGACATGGCAGGTGCAATGGAGGATTCCAGTTTATCCATCAATCATATGACGTCATAATCACCTACGTGACGTGTGAGATGGCATTATAATCAACTACGTCATGAATGATCTAGCTAAGATCAGTACCCACGCTTAATTGATGACAAACTACCACGATAGGATCATTTCACCAAAGTTTTGTTGAAATCTGGCCACTAATTAAGGAGCCTAGCGTTTTAAATGGTTCTGTAAACTTTTGAAAAAATCTAAATGGTCACCAAAAACCGACCAATCACAATTCTGAGTAGAGGCGCTAGAGCCTACCACTATAAAATCCTTCCAGTCAAATTTGGATATAATCCACCAAGCGGTTATGGAAGAAATGCATTTTGAAAATTTCTGGTGAATTTTTCAGAAAAAAAATCGACCAATTAAAATTCTGATAATAGATGTTCTAGAGCCTACCGCGATAGGGTCTGACCAGCCAACTATTGAGTTGAAATCTGTCAAGTGGTTAATGATGAGTAGTGTTTTGACAATTCCCAGTAAATCTTTCATAGAATCTAAGCCTTTCACCACACACAAATTACCAATCATAATTTTATATAGATGATCTGGAGCCTAGCCCCATAGGGTCCTTGCAGCCGAAGTAAGTTGAAATCTGCCAAGCGTTTAATGAGAAGTAGCATTTTGACAATTTCCGGGAAACTTCATAAAATCAAAGATTTTCACACAAAAAGATGACCAATAAAAATTCTATATACGGGTTCTGAAGCCGAAAGCATTATAATGGCATTTTACCTTTTGACTCCGTCATCATTGCGTGATGCCGTGTTATTATAAGGAGGCATGATTCCAAAGTTAAGTTTGGATCCAGTATGATTAGCCAAACATAAGATATAAACAGAAAGGTTGAGCTAAACGGAAAATGTTAAAAGTTGAAAAAACAAGTTTTTTTTAGCAAAGTCACAGTGATCTTGACCTTTGACCTTTTGAACTCAGGTCAGTGTGTCATGCTGGGTCATTATAAGGAAGCACGTACCCAAGTTTTGGTCCAGTAGGATTAACCAAACATGAGATATAAACAGAAAAATTTAGCTAAACGCAAAGTGGACGACGACTACGCCACCATCACCGCCGCCCCAACACCGCCGCCGCGGGATGAGGTGCAGGGTATCACAATAGCTCGTTTACTTCGTAAAGTAGAGACAAAAACTTCTAGCTGTATCTCAAAAACTGCTAATCTGATTCGGCTCCAATTTTAACGCAACCAATTTTACAATCCTGCAAAAAACGGGAGGGCGATGGTCCACCATCTTTGATTGCGGGTGATGGATGTGTGCAGAGCCGGATTAAGCCTAGTTGGGGCCCAGGGCTAAATAGTTGTAGGGGCCCCCTTATAATGTTATTTACTGTAAGTGTGATTTCAATGGACTTTTCCAGTTTTAGCTATGCCCCGCCCATCTCTAGCTAAGCTCCACCCACACCACGCTCGTGTTGGGACCGATCGATCTCTGAACTCTCCGACTATCAATTTCCAGAAAACTATACAGTTGAGCTGTTGAATATTTTGAAACTAATTCGACTGGGTGCTGGTGCTGCAGATGGCTGCCTATGGCAGCAACAGCGCCCAGTCAAATTAGTTTCAAAGTTTTCGGCAACATGTTCAACAGATTACGTGTATCGTGATTGCAAAAGTGAGATACTGGGATTAAAACATCCAAATTGGTAAAACGCGATAATTGTTTTTTGATTTGGGGCCCCTTATCTTTTTGGGGCCCAGGGGCTGTAGCCCTGTTAGCCCTTGTCTTAATCCGCCTCTGGATGTGTGGGTGAGTGGATGGATGGGTGATAGCTGGATTGATAGGTAGATGGGTTGGTGGGGGTCCCATTGATGGATAGACGTACATTATTTATGAATATACAAAACCACATTCCTAAAATTAATCTTGATTCTCGTGCGCAGCCTACACATGTATACGTTTAAAGCGTAATTCACGGGAGGCTAATCTGCAAAGGTTAAAACGACACAAATACGGAGTTCTTTCCCTTTATAAAAACTCACTCGCGGGTGGTGCTTGCTCATCCCGGAAGTGACTTGGTCACACGCGGGTGACATTTGTAATGTTTACATTTACAAAATCAATCATCAATGAGTAGTTAATAGGTAGGTTAGTTATTAGGGGAGCTTAGTAATACATATATATGGTGTAGATTCGTCTTAGTTGTAATCCTATCCAACTAGCGTAAGCTGTAAAAGTTAAATTAATACCCTTATGCGGCGTATGCCTATTAAACTGTGGCGATAACTCTAAACCGAACGTCCGAAGTAGGTAAGGCGATGATGGATTGCGGTGTATTTTAACCCTTACAGTGCAGACACTACACATTCGTTTTAAAGACTATCCTGTAACGAATATTATGTTGAATTTCTTAAAAAGATATAGCTTTACTTCAGTTTTATATTGTTTTAGCTCACCTGCCAGAATACCCAAGTGCTCTTCAAACTCTCTGGCCCCATTCGTCCATCCATCCGTCGCCCATCTATCCCTCAACCTTTTCTCTAAAATATATCCTAAGATTCAAGATTCAAGATTATTTATTCAGTAGCAAAATATATATAAACCGCTAAACGCTAAACCGCTTGGCGGATTTTAACCAAATTTTGGCTAGAAGAATCCTACATGGTGGTAGGCGCTTTCAGAATTATCATTGGTTGATTTTTTTCGAGCTATCTTGGATTTCTCAGTTTAGTTTGAGCTACATTGCAATCGTTCAGAGCAGCCAGCGGTCAATGATACATATCATGATGTTTGCAGCAGTACTAATGACTGAAGTTATAGCGGAATGCAGAGAAAGTAGTGCCCTGCTATGTTGGCTTTATGGATACACAGAAAGCCTTTGATGTTATCTGGCATTCTTCATTATTGCGTCGTCTTTACCTCCTCGGTATAACAGGGAAGCTATGGTTGATTGCGAATGAAATGTACAGAAACATGTCAGCACAAGTCAAGTGGGAGGGACATAGAAGTTGAAAGTTTGCTGTCAAACAAAGCCTTCTACAAGGTGGGGTCACATATCCTGATTTTCATAAACCATATGAGGATCCACTACTAAAATTACTTGAGCAAACAGCAACTGGTCTACATATTGGGTTCAATATATCTGGGCTCAATAACACTATGTGATGATAAGACAGTCCCAGATACATCCCCAGATGGGTTACAGGTGGGACTGAATGCTGCAACAATGCATGCAAATAAAGAATGGTATGTTAATGGCATTGCCAAAAGCCAAGTGATGGTTTTCGATCAAGGCAAAGAAACAGAATATGAGTGGACACTAAACGAAGAAAAGATGGACGTGGTAAAGGAATATAAACATCTGGGACTAATAAGAACAGACGACAAAAGTGGCCTAGGCAAAGAAATTATAAGAAAAGCTCTTGCAATAGCTTATTCATTGATGGGTGCTGGCTTTCATGGAATTAATGGACTACGCCCAATTGTCAGTATAAAACTTTGGTCAACATATGTAATACCTCGATGTAGGTATGGACTGGAGGCATTAATTATACCAAAGAAGGAAATGAGTCAGATCACTACATATGAAAGGAAAACCTTAAAGCAGTTGCAATCACTTCCAAATAGTTGTGCAAATTCACTGGAATATTTACTTCTCGGTGCACTGCCGATAGAGGCGCAAATTGAAAAGAAGAAGCTGACATTACTTGGTGCAATACTAAGGAGTGAAGGCTCTGTCGAACAACGGTTAGCAATTCGGCAGCTCGTTATGAAAAGAGAAGGCAGACTCAGTTGGTTTCAAGATGTCGAATTGATTTTACAAAAATATCAATTACCATCAGCCCACCTGCTGCTATCACCTAAATGTGTATGGAAGCGTCATGTCCAAAAGGCTGTAAACACAGTAGTCCTAGAGATGCTAAAGGAAGACATTAAGCAGAAATCATCAGCCCGGTTTGTGAATGTTGACATCCTTGATATCGGAAGGCCACATCCGATCTGGTAAACAGTGACAGCAAATACATATGATGTAAAACGTGCCGTCATCAAGGCAAGGTTACTAACCGGTACATACTATCTGCAAGCACATAGATCCAAATTTAATCAATATGAGAATAATGCCTGTCCTTTTTGTAAGAACGTTATAGAAGACCGTATACATTTCCTAGTTCAGTGTCCAGAATTTGCAGATATCAGAAGCATCCATATAGCGGAACTCAAGCATCTAGTGGCGGCACATAGCTGGCAATTAATAGGCAAGGATGAGAATCTTATTCTCCAGATGTTACTCGACACAACTCTCTTGTTTAGCCTCATTGGAAGCGATTCAATGTCGAAAATTGAATCCATCTCCAGGAAACTCTGCTATAAACTTCATATCAGACGTAATCATCTCTTAAATGAAATGAATTACCTAACAAAGCTTGCATTATAAAATATCAAGTTAGTATAATTAAAGTCAATTGCACATAGAAAAATACGGTGCACCTTATGCTTTCTGGATGCTCCTACATGTATTTCAATAACAATGAACTCATTTACGCGTCTGGTGAACATAAATTTACTCGTCTATGAACTGTGACCATTTACCTGTATACAGATAGGAAAATCACTTGCGTGTGTACATGCATGTACATAAATGTCAGATTTAATGATCGTTTGCGTGTGTTTATATAATATAATATATAATTAATGGAAAACTCCAGTAATTTGCGGATTCTAGAGATTCCCGGATAATACACCTAAAGGTGGTGCACCAGACATTGGTGGAAACTCCAAGAACAGAACAGAATGCCGGTCATGGCAGTAAATCAGCGGCCATACAGCGCTGCTACAAGTAATCTGTTGTAGTCTACTAGCCTATTATAGAGCCAATGTATTGTACTTACAGACACATAGCCAAGTCTCACACATTCTGAGTAAGACTCACGCAATCAACCCTCCTCTCACTACCAGCATGCCAGAGAGCCTGAATCTCACGTAATTATCCATGCTACCACGACATGCGAGGTGGAGCGCTGTCACTCACAGCGCACAAACGCACTCACTCACATAATAAATTTGTTTGAATTCCACCAAACAGTTTTGGAGGAGGTGGACGAAGGCGATGGCAACATGATTTTTGTCTCGTATAAATTTTCGGGTGATGGCGTCAACATTAAGTTTCTAAGTTTAGGAGACAGAGTATCCATCTCTCCTAGCAAACAATATAGAACTGGGAAGTGAGGCTATGTATAGACTATGTGCTTAGCAGATCATCTGTGCCTATGTTTTATGATTGCTTAATCCTACTGGAAGCAAATTAAGACACATGGTTGCTTACACCATAAGGAGCCATCATGATCAGTGAGAGTTAGCCTATACATAGTCTCCCTTCCCTATGTTGCTTGCTGGTAGAGATGGATACTCTAAGTGAGGGTCACTAGGTCAAAGGTCAGTGTCAACCAGACCTTTCTTTTTGGCCTCTGCTTTTCCGATGTTAAGTTTTACATTTAGCAAATCATGTACATTTATATTTTAAGATTGGTTAATCAGAAATGGAACTAAGCTTGACTACATGGTTACCGATAATGTTAGGAAGCACCATGATGATTGAGGTTACAAGGTTAAAGGTCAGGCTCACTGTCAAAGAAGAGATACATGTAAGTTTATGACATTTATCTGAATTTTTTTTTTAAAGTGTGGGAATAAATTATACGCCCTGTCTATTCTCCTTTAATGGATGGTTCCCATTTATCCATCCATCATATGACGTCAGATTCAACTACGCGACTTGTAGGATGATGTCAATCAATGATATCATGAACGACGTACGTAGATACAGTAAGTCATGAACGCATAATTGGTGACGGACTATGAATTGTTGTACGAATTGTATGGCTTTGCTATTTAATAAACATGCTGTTGAATATTTTAAAACTAATTTGCCTGGACACTGTTGCTACAAGTATCATAGGCAGCAGCTCCCCGTAAAATTAGTTTCAAAATATTCAACAGCTTACCAGTATAGTTTTCTGGAAGATGATAGTCAGAGAACTTTCAGTGATCGATCGATCCCAACACGAGCGAGGTGTGGGTGGAGCGTAGCTAGAGATGGGTGGGGCATAGCTAAAATTGGAAAAGTCCGTTATCCTTTGTATTTTTTTACTGTCAGGAAGCAAAATATATCCTAGAACATCGTAATGGCTAATGTGGATGAGGACCGGAACCCGTGTACAGGCAGCAATCCTCATGTGATCCGGATTGAGGCTGTACTGGAGAGAATGAGACAGCTTGAACCGGTGCTGGAGGGCCGCATTGAAACACTGGAGAGCAAATGTCAAACACAGCGAGATCTCGCTAAACAGAATGTCAAGACAGATAAACGAGGTTTTATTTTAGTTTAGCTTCCTTCAAATATATATCTGTTTAAAAGTAGATCTCTGTACCCCTCATAACGGAGGTTACAGGGCCAGTATACTGGACCAATACCGGGCTGATACATGTATAGATTGTAACTGTGGTCTTGAAAATATGTCCATTTGCAGACCAAGAGAAGACTTTTTTTTTAATTTACCACGAGAATGACTGGCTCGATAACCGAGCCAGTCATTCCAGTGGTAAATTTTCAAAAATACATTTGTCATAGACGGCAATATTGTGTACCATAATTGTTTTAAAATGTATACCAATTTCATTTCTATTGACACAGTAAAAGATAGAATATTGACGCCAGAGTGGTAAGGGCTATACACGTAAGCAATGTTGTAATAGTTTTCAATTAAGGGCTGCAATAATACCCTAAATCACGATGCAATACGCATCGGGATATTTGTGTCACGATGCGATACATATTGCAATACATAACTGTGCGTACATGATGTATGCATTATAAATAAATACATGTAACCCCATTTTGATCTTATATTTCCTCACTAATGCCATATATTACCGTATATATTGCGCTAACATGTATAGTGCGCACCCCAAATTGGCCCCTAATTGACACGAAAAATTGCTGTTTTTATGTATAACACGCAGTGAGATCGGAGACGCGTGAGCGAAAACCGGTAACAATATAAACAACTGCGCTACAATTCCCTGTACAAATTCTTGTGACTGTTTATCGCGGAAGTGAAATTATTCAATTGAACAGCCTAAATATTGCGTACCCTTAAGATTGTTTATTCCATCAACATTACTCCTAAAGTTTAGAAAACATATCACCATTTCAAAATATAAATCAAATAATATATTCCGGTACAAATTCCTGGCACGTACGTTTAATGTATAACTCAAAAACATCACCGCGGAAGTGAAATTATTAAATTGGAGCGTGTAAATATCATGTATCCTTCAATAAAGATAAAGAATTAATCCTAATCTGAAAACAAATGGTGCTCATTTTCCCGATATATCGTTATCACATGATCTCGCGCATCCTAGCGCAGACGAGCTCTCTCTTTATCTAAGCGAATACTCGTATGAATAACTGATATTTATGAATACTAGCTTAGATAAATAGAGCTCTTCTGCATTTGGAGGCGCGGGATCACGTGATAACGATATATCAGGAAAATGAGCACAATTTTGGCGGTGATGTTTTTGAGTTATACATTAAGCGTACGTGCCAGGAATTTTCACTTCAAGAGTATACTTACCTCCCTAATACTCTTTGATATTGCTAAATATCGGCTTTCACTCAATAAACACTCAGAATAAAAACAGTTAGGTGGCTCTACTGGGCAGGGAGTCAGAGTGTAGTCCGGCGGATGCCCGCCCCACCATCGCGCATGCGCAGACTAGCACTTCGTCTTTGCTAATTTATTGGCAGAGAGTGAACACATGTTTTTGTGATTTACGCTTTTCGCTTGTTTTTTTAGTCATTTAAGCTGTTAAATAAGAAGTTGAACACCTGTTTATGATGTCTGAAAGCGTGACTTCGGAGGAGGAGGGCCCAGGACCTATCCATCAGGTGACTTCTATTATATTTTAGCGAGTTTTTCCCGGTGTAATGTGTTTCCGGGACTCACGTTTACTGTGATAAGCGCCAAGTTTAGTTGTTTTATTCCAACATGGCGCTATATAATACTAATCTCTCTTTGTGTTTATGTCCACAGGTATCCCTCAGGATATGTAATGGACATCACAGCATCAGAGGGTTTGTTTCTCTCCACCAAGGTTCCATTTCCTACTAATACTGTTAGGTTATCTAACCAAAAATTCTATGTCCAGTGATTCGGAGGCCTCATATGAAGGTCTTCTCACTTTGCCCTCTTGATCCAATTCCTTCCCCTAAGGTGGAGAGAGTTAAGAGGCGTGGTCTTGGTGGAGTGCTCCGGTTCATCACATTGGATGGTTTGTCTATACAAGGTGTCAGGTATCTAGTTAATGATATGAGGTGATGTTAATTATTTAAGCAAAATTAACTATAATTGCCATTGCTATCATTGTGTATCTGATGGTTGTGTAGTCTGAATATCTATCCTGGAGATGTTCTGGTTATGTATACAATTCGTCCTTACACCTGGATGTTGTTTCGGATCGATTTAATTTCTGTCATGGGATTAATGACGTCATAATCAGCCTTGCTCTTTATTAACAATTAAAGTTTTGTCCAACGCTGGTTTCAGTTGATTAGTGATCCTTATGATCATTCCCCTCTCTTTTAGTTTGGTTTTGAGTTTCTAACCTTAACAGAATTACTCATTGTCCTCGTCCTTTGTCCTGTTTCAGAGACCTGGTTGCTCGTCCTGTGGACGTTTTCTTAAGGAAAAGTTCATCCCTCATCTATGTTTTCATTGTAGCCCCTGTGGGCCATTGCTCAATTGTGAGGTATGTAAGCATTGGGGGAGGGCGAGCTAATGGCTGAGTTTTTATGCTTGCAGGCCAAGGACAAGGTAGTGGAGGAGGTGAGGAAGCAGAAAAGAGAGGGTGTAAGTAAAAAGGGTAAGAGGAAGGCCTCGTCCTCAGTGGACATGGAGGCCTTCCGTAGTGAGATGTTGGGAGAGATGAAGAGGACAATAAAGGATTTGGTTCCAGAGTTACTTCGTGGCATGCTTCCTGGACCAAATCCTTTGTTGTCCTCATCATCTGCTTCGGGACAGGTAATCCCCACCTCTGAATCACCATTCCGTAGGCCGTTACCAGTTTTCGAGGATTCAGAGGTGGCCCCATTAGAGGGGGCATTCCACGACCCTGGCAGCAGACTTGCCGCGCCGAGGGGTCGTGGACGGCTGTCGCTGGAACCTGCTGGCTGCTTATCAGCCCAGGGGTAACCGCACGCCGCAGGTGCCAGTACCTCCTATGGCACCTTTCCTGGCCAGTCCGGGTTAGCTCTCTTTGCTGACCCGGAGTCTAATCTTTCTGTCCAGGAAGAAGAGGATTACCTGTTATGGTCGCCGTCTGAGGACGTGACCATGGATTATGACGTCTGTGCACCCCTCGCGGGAAATACAGGCGACATATTCCATGGTTCTACTCACGCAGGAGTAGAATTCATGGCTCAGAAGGTGGCCCTGGGCGGTGCTGATGGCCAGCTGTACCGCATACCTCGGCTTGCCGAGAGTATTGCTGGTGCTGGTCGGGGCCGTGGTGGGGCGGTATCTGCCCCGCGCTCTACCACGGCACCTGCTTCTGGACAAGCCAGTCAGATTACCATGCCTGCTCTTTCGGGCCTGCATGCTTTCTCTGGCTTGCAAGGACTATCAGCTTATCTGCCATCAAGCTCTGCTGCGTGTGCTCAGGAGGAAGACGAAGGCCCTCGTCTAGTAGAGCACTCGCAGCTAGCCACAGAGGATGATTGGTCTGACGCTTGTCAATGGCTGATAAGTGTTAGGCCAGACCTGCCCGTGGAGCAGTCGGCTAGCCAGCGTGACCACAGGCCGTGGTTAGCTGGTAAGGCCACTTCTAGCGCTATGCCATCTCTGCCGTTAGCAGAGCATATCGTGGATATGTTCTCGGCGGCAGAGACGTCCATCAAGGCGAATGGGTGTCTCGCGAAGGCCCCTCGTGAGGTAGCAAGGCGCTGCCGCATCGTACCTGTGGATTACCAGAGGTACGGTGTGGTACCCAAGCCTAGCGTGGATGACCGCGTGGCTTTGGGTGAGGATGCGCGGCCAGGCTCCCGTTCTGACACGGGAGCTTTGTGTTCGAACGCGTTGTGTTCGGCCAATGCCGCGTTGCGTGATGCGGAGGAGAGTGGGAGAGCTTCTATTGCGGCGCTGTCTCACGTCTCCCAGCTGTTACAGGGGGTAGTAACAGCATCCGCCTCACGCCAACCGAGCCCAGTCACAGTCCAGAGAGCCATCCAGGATGGTATCAACCTGGCTCTGGACTGTATGACTCGGGCGGTGACCAGGAGTGTCCGGGCGAGGCGCACGTCTGCGCTGGACAACCTGTGCCCGTCCCAGGACTTGTACAATAGGCTACTGCGTACGCCTATGACAGGTCCTGGTCTCTGGAGGTGAGGGATGTAGGCACCTCCAGGAGACGGTTACTCTGGTCAATAACCAGAGGGCGCTGCACGAGCAGTTTGAGGTGCTCCATAGGGAGCGCGTTCGCGCGGCACCCCCTGCGTATCGTCCCCTGCAGGTTCGAGTTTGAGGTGGCCAGGTCAGAGGCCAGCCTCCATCGCAGCCTCGGCCACGTGCGATTCGGTCAGTAGTGAGGGGTGGCGCAGGCTCCTCAGGCGTAGTCAGCCAGGCAACCACCCGCGCACCGGGGCGCAGGCTCCTCAGGCGCAGTCAGCCAGGCAACCACCCGCGCACCGAGGTGCGCGCGGTGCTGGTCATGGCGCGTGAGGATCTGGTCGTGTTAATCATGCCTGATGGGCCGGTTACCACGGTGAGAACCACTCCAGTGTTTCTGGCGAAGGAGACTGCCACTCTTGCACTCCTTATGTCCACCTCTCTCCCTAGGTGGAATGGTGGGAGGCCGGCTGGCTGACCACATGCAAGAGTGGGAGCGGTTGACTCAGGACCGCTTAGTCTTGCGATGGCTTTCAGTCGGGTATCATCCCGATTGGATGACAGGCCCGCCATCGCGGCTGTCTCTGGTGCCAATCTGGACTCCAAATCCGAGAGATCCAGATCAAAGGTTGTTTATCGAGGAGGAGATAAACTCCCTCATACAAAAAGGAGCAATTCAGCCGGCACAGGAGTGTCCGGGCTTCTATTCAACAGTGCTCTCGGTGACAAAAAACACCGGAGGGTGGAGACCAATTATCAACCTCAAGCCATTGAACGAGTTCATAGAGACGCCCAGTTTCAAGATGGAGACTGTGCGCTCGGTGTTGGCGGGGTTGGAGAAGGGAATGTGGACAGCTTCAATAGATTTGAAGGATGCTTATTTCCACATCCCCATACACAGGAGTTTCTGTCGCTTCCTGAGATTTGCATTCCAGGGCAGACAGTGGGAATTCAGGGTGTTACCCTTCGGAATTTCCACTCCTCCTCAGGTTTTCACCCATGTGGTTCTTGCGATTACCGCATACCTCCGCAGGAGAAGCATAGCAGTCCACACGTACATAGATGACTGGCTGTTAAAGGCACACACCCAGGGAAGTTTGTCGGCCAATCTGGAGATTGTTTTGAAGGCTCTCACAGACTTAGGCTGGATGATCAATTTCCAAAAATCAGAGCTGACTCCATCCCAGAAGTTTGTTTACCTGGGGATGTTCTTCGATCTAGAGACAGGATATGTTTATCCTACAAGGAGAGAGTTCAAAGACTCATCTCAGTAATTCAGTCAGTGTGCGACAGTTGTCATGTCCTGGCACGGGTTTACTTGAGAATGCTGGGGTTGATGGTTTCGTTGGAACCAGTCATTCCTCAGGCCGCCTTACACAGGCGGCCGATCCAGTTATTTCTCATGACGCAATGGACCCAGAGTACAGGTTCACTGGACTCGAACGTGTCAGTGTTGGCGCCTCTAATTCACCACCCGCAATGGTGGTTGAACACAGAGAATCTCCTGGTGGGGGTTATGCTAACCCCTCCTCACCCTCAGGTGACTGTGTATACAGATGCCTCGATGGAGGGGTGGGGAGCTTGCCTGGAAGAATCCACGATATCAGGGCTTTGGGATCTGGAACAGTCGAAGGAACATATCAATCTACTGGAATTAAGAGCAGTAGTCCTGGGCCTGGAACGTTTCTTACAGAAAGTTCAGGGCAAGATTGTTCTTATTCGTTCAGACAACTCAACAGTAGAGACTTACATAAACCGCCAGGGCGAAACGAAGTCACTCAGTCTCTGTATGATGACATGGAGACTGCTTTGTTGGTGCCTGGATCACAGGATTACCTTGAAAGCAGTTCATATTCCGGGAAGGTTAAATCTGCTAGCAGACTCATTGAGCCGGAGGATGAGTGTTTTACCGACGGAATGGCAACTAAATCAATGTGTGGCAGATTGTCTGTTCGACCATTGGGGGAAACCCAACATTGATTTGTTCGCAACGAAGAGGAATGCGAAGATGACGACGTACGTCTCTTCGATTCCAGATCCAAGTGCTTTCGCAACAGATGCGTTAGCTATCAGCTGGGTGGGAATGTATGCATACGCATTCCCTCCAGCAATCCTGATTCCAAAAATTCTTCATAAAATCAGACAGGAGGA
Organism: Chaetoderma sp. LZ-2023a; assembly: GCA_034401795.1. Lineage (NCBI taxonomy): Eukaryota > Metazoa > Mollusca > Caudofoveata > Chaetodermatida > Chaetodermatidae > Chaetoderma > Chaetoderma sp. LZ-2023a. The sequence goes on along the minus strand of CM067367.1, from coordinate 17,460,381 downwards.
GTGCCAAGTGCTTCTGATCGCGCCAGATTGGCCAAGCCGATCATGGTATACGGATCTGCTGGATCTTCTGGTCTGCAATCCGGTTCGTCTGCCTCTGATGGACGACATTATCTTCCAGGGCAAGCCCCTTCACAACAATCCGTCAATGTTCAGATTGACTGCGTGGATGTTGTCACGGAATCTAGAATTAAGGAGGGCTTTTCTGAGCAAGCAGCCATGTTTATAGCCAAAGCCAGGAGGGGGTCAACCTCCAGAGCATATAATTATAAAATCAACAGATTTGCAGGATGGTGCTCAAAAAGGTGTATTGATCCAATGGATTCATCTATTCAGGTAGTAGCTGATTTCCTCTGTCACCTGTATGATGCCTATAGCCTCAAGCCTAACTCTATTGCTGGTTATAAGTCAGCTTTAATGACTGTTACCGTAATTTCTCGACTAAAGGCCGCCCTCGAATATAGGACGCTGTCCCAAATTTGACCAAAATCCGCCCAAAAAACTCTTGTATTCAAGTATAAGAGGCTGTTAGATTTAGAAAAAATGTACCTTTAAAAAATCGAAATTTGGTATAAAAAATAACCATCAATCCGGTCATGTTTAATGCATGACTAAAAATTATCATGATGTTAGAGAAATTATTAAATAGGACCGCCTAAATATCGTGTATCTTCAATAAAGATTGTTTATTACATCAAAATCAATCTAATTTTGGCATAAAATGTCTCCTTGAAAACATCAAAATCGCGTGATAGAAACAGATTGTAATGGCTCTTTTGTGATTGGAGGCGCTGTGTAATCTTATGCGCTAACGGGAGTTGGTTATCAAACAGGTACGGGAACATTCAGTTCCTATCGCGCAACGATGATATATAGCAATTTCCAAGTTCCGAGTCCAGAATATTTATATCCGAGTACTCGCTCTAATTAGAATAAAGATCTTTTGCGATTGGAGGCGAATCACGTGATTTATACACGTATCTTTTCTCGACGCCATTTTATGTCAAATTCTGGATTAATTTTGATGTAATAAGTGATATGTATTAAGGAATAAGCAATATTTAGGCGCCCCAATTTAATAATTTCACTTCCGCTTGGTGTTTTTGGAGTATACATTAAACATAGTCGTCAGGCGGCTCGAATTGGCTAGGGTAACATTTAGTTCAATTTCCGTGGTATAATCTGTGACTTTTTAAGAAAAATTTCCACCCAAAAATGTGCGGAAGGAATGTTCTCGATTATAGTATGCACCCCCCTTTCTAGTACATGTGTTTTGACCAAAAAACTGCGTCCTTTAGTCGAGTTTTAACGGTATCCCTTGCTTGGCTGATAGGGGAAGTGATGAAGTAAGTACATTAAATGTATTAATTAAAGGCATGGGCAATCTAAGACCAAGGAATCCCCCGGTGATTCCGTCTTGGAGTTTATCTCTAGTGATTCAGGTACTAGGTGATAAGCCTTTTCTCCATCGATCAATCGATCATCGATTCTGTTACTTCTGATATACAGCTGGCCTTGACAGCTGGCTCTAGAACTATAGACTTAGAAAGCTTTACCGACTCCTTGGAACCGGGTACTCAGCTCCCAACTGCCGAGTACCCGTCTACCATAGAGCTCATTCTTGTTTGCATAGCAACAAGAGCGTACATGCTTGATTCGCAGTGGAAAGATTCAGGATTAATATCTAAGTCTTTTGTCTGTGATTGTGGTAGCTAGGTTCTCTTACAAGGATAATTGGATAATATGGATACCACCGATGATAACCAGGTTGTATAATTCCTTATTATCCATAGTTAAGACTTAGGTCTCTAAATTTCGTTGTGTCGCATGTTCCAATTTCTGACCCCATAGAATCTGGGACGTGTGTTAACAACGAGATATGCCGGATGATCACCTTCTTTAAACCCCAACAGGTGAAAAAGTGTTTGCTACGGTATTTCTAACACGAATATCGGCTGACGTCGTTCTCCGTAGGATCCGAGCGGGTGACGTCACACCCGTGAGGCTCGGATGTTTATGTGAAGAAAATTTTTCATTAATTCGCGCATCTTGTTCTGGGTGTTGCGTACTAATAATGGTACCGGAAACTTTGGAATGTTCAAGTTTACGTGTTATCATGATCTGTTTGCAATGATCGGTGGTTTCAAAATTCTTGATTAGATGTGCGGTCTGCGGTTTTACCGTGTGGTACAGCAGTTTGTTTACATTTTGTTGTTTCTTCACATATCGTTTCGGCTTTCGTTAGGAGTATAATTTATATTGATTGGTAAATATACCCCGAATGCGATGCGATATGATTCCTGGTTCCTTTATACATCCTGGAGGATCAATTATGGGTGTATTTATGCCCGCATCATTCTTGTCATCATAGTCAATGCGATCTTTGCTGTAACATTGCGGGGTGGGGTGCGGGAGGGTTACAGTTAATTTATGGTCAAATTATTTGAAAATTAATTGTCTGCCTTCCATCTGTGTATTGTTCCGCTTGCTTATTGTAGGTTTGTGCTTAGTTATAGGCCAAGCCAGCCCCGCCATCATTTGACGTGTGCCACAAATTCGTACGGGTCCTGTTTATGGACATGTCTGTTTTAGGTGTACGCCATGTAACCTTGATAGTAGGTGTAGTGTGTGTGCAGTGTGGTCCGCGGAAGTGATGTTAAAGTTCCTTGCCCAGAAGGATGTGGCTGGGTCTGACGCGGGGTCAGGCGGTCCGAAGATAAATCGTGGAGCGTCCGGTTCGGCCGGTGGGGGCGCTCCACGTCCCCAGCTGGAGGTGGTGGAGATGGCACCCCCGGCATGGTTCGGTCCGGCTATGCAAGGTTTTCTGCATAGCATTCTGCCCATGCTGGTGTCGTCCCTGCTGCCGAAGGTTGGGGGGCAGTTTCTCCCCATGCCTGATACGGATCCTGTCCAAGGACAGGGTTCTGGACTGGTTACCGGCCTGACGGGTTCTGTCTCTCGGTGGCCGGTCTGTCAGGTCCGCGGTTTCCTCGTCTAGTGACGACTCTTCGGAGTCTGAAGACGAGGAGGAGAGGTTGCTGCGGCCTGTGATGCCACGGGTGGAGAATATGGAGGTCGATTCCGTCCTGGACGGAACCATCCTCCATTTGTCTGGCTTGGCGCAAGCCAGGGCAGCGGCTCCGCCCGTGGTTGAGGCCAATCTGGTACCAGGCACCGGTCCCGTGACGGTTGGTTTGACGCCAGCCGATATGGTGACTGGTGTGCCGGGCCGGGCGTGGTACTCACCTATCTCGCCTGGTCCGGCGGTCAGACATGGGGTGCCGTTGGCGCCCGTGTCTGGCCACGGTTCCGCGTCTGCTACGGGTCCGCACGGTTTTCCGGGCAGACCTACCACATGGACTGGTGTGTTTCATGGGGTGGCGGCGGAACCCTTTGGTACCGGAGTGCCTGGCGTGTCAGCCGTGGCTCCTTGCCGGGAGGCCGTGGCTGGCAGGCCCGTGAACGCGTCAACGGGTGACGTGTTCACGGGTGTGTCCTCCTCGGAAGTAGACTGGTCGGAGGCCCTGGCTTGGCTAGCCAGGGTTGACCCGTCTGTGGTTTCGACCACGGCCGAGGAGGATGCGCCCCATCCGTCGGTTGCATCAATTCGGATGGGGATGATGCCCGCAGCCCGGATCCAGTCGGTTGGACTGGATCCACGGTTCATAGAGTTGCTGGATGCTATTTATAGGAAGCAGCTCACGACCAAGGGCCAGCTCCCTGCGGCCTCCAGGGAGGTGCGGGCAAGGTGTCATATTCCGCGGGGGTAATATGACAGATATGGCGTGGTACCGTCGGTCACCGAGGATGACCGATGGGTTCTGGGTGTTCAGAGTACTGGAGCGACTGGCCCCGGTCCGGCACTTGTAGACAAGTCCCAGACACACCAGGAGGAAGTCCTGTCCCTATGCGATGAGGGTGTGAAGGCAGCTATGAGTGCTGTCAACCATTCGTATTGCCTTCTTCAGTCGGTGTGGGCTGAAGAGGGGGGGCAGGCCACCCTGTGATGCTTTCGTGCGTCAATGACGGCTTGGTGCTGTCTATGGACGCACTGGCAAGGGTGCAAGCGCGTGTGACAGTCCAGGAGGCAAATGGTTCTTGACCATATGCGTCCGGCTACGGCAGTCAGGGAGCGTCTTCTTGGGAAACCCCTGACAGGGCCTAGCATCTTCGGTGGCCAGGCACGGGCCATCCTAGAGGACACTGCTAGCATTGCGCAGAATCGGTTGGCGGTAAACCTACAGCTGGAGCTAGTGCGGCAAGCGCACGCACTAGGGGCTGTAGGGAAGCCGTTAGCTGGCCAACCTTCGAAGAAGCAGAAAGGCAAGGCGAAAGCTAAGCCTGCTGCGACTTCTGCTTCATCTTTACTTTCTCAGCCGCCGCCGGCTAAGAAAGCCAGGCAGGTTGTGGAGGCCCCTACCCTCCCCAATGATGCTCCGGATCGCCCTAGAGGCGGGAAGGGCAAGTGTAAGTCCTCGAAGGGCGGAAAGAAGGGAGCGGATCGTACCTGAGGGTATGAAAGCTCCCTTCATATCCGCCTGGACCGCACCTGTGCGACAGGAACAGCGATGCCAGTTATACCTGCCGAGCCAGGACGGAAATGGTTCTCTCTCTCTCTCGTTAAGAAAGGGGGTGGGGAGCGGACCGCGAGCCGGACAACCCCGTTAGACGTCGAGGCGTCTATGGTGGGTGGAAGGCTCATGCGTTTCGTCGAGGCCTGGCGAGGTGTGACGTCAGACAGTCTGGTCCTGGGATGGTTATCCCATGGGTACATGCCGGAGTGGTGGGACTTTCCGCCGCAGAATCTGTCTTTGGCACCTGTCTGGACACCCATACCACGGGAACCAGACAAGTTAGAAGCCGTTCAAAACGAAGTGTCGGGTTTGCTTCTGAAGGGAGCAATAAAACCAGCGAACCAGAACACTCCAGGCTTCTATTCCAATATGTTCCTTGTCCCCAAGAGCACAGGGGGATGGAGACCCGTACTCAATCTCAGGCCACTAAATTGGTTTATCCATACGCCTCGGTTCCAGATGGAAACGCCGAGGTTGGTAATGGCAGGATTGAGGAAGGGAATGTGGTGTGTATCGATCGATCTGAAAGATGCCTATTTCCACATTCCGATGAACAGGAATTGTCACAGGTTTCTGAGATTTGCGTTTCAGAATCAAGTATGGGAGTTTATTGTTCTCCCGTTTGGCCTGTCGACAGCTCCAAGGGTTTTCACAAGAGTGGTCCTTGCGGTGACAGCGTTTCTCAGAAAAGAGAACGTGGCGCTACACACCTACATAGACGACTGGCTGATCAAGGCAGACTCGGCAGCCAGGTTGAACGTGGATACTGCTCTGACTCTGAAGTTACTTTCAGATCTAGGCTGGATAGTCAACAAGGAGAAATCCGAGTTGACGCCCACTCAACATTTCGTTTATTTGAGGATGCGATTCGATCTCGTTGAGGGCAGGGTTTACCCGTCAGAGCCCAGAGTGGTGTCTCTGTTAGCCATCCTCAGGAGTTTTCGAGTGGGAAACCACATTCAGGCGAGGTGGTTTCTTCAGATGCTGGGCATGATGGTCTCCATGGAGCAGGTGATCCCGTACGCTGCTCTAATGCGAAGACCTATCCAGTTGTATCTGATGTCTCTGTGGAAACAGAGAACAGAACCCCTGTCAAAACTGGTACCAGTTTTGGAGCCGATAATGTTGCATCTTGTATGGTGGGAAAAGCGTCAGAATCTCCTAGTAGGAGTTTGTCTGCACCTACCCCACCCCAAGCTGTCCGTGTACACGGATGCATCGCTGGAGGGGTGGGGTGCCTGCCTGGGACAGCACCAGGTCTCGGGCACATGGACTCTCCAAGAGAGTCAGCTGCATATCAATCGGTTGGAAATGATGGCAGTAGAACTGGCGTTGGAAGTTTCCTCCAATGATCAGGGGCAAGGTGATATTGATACGGTCGGACAACTCAACGGTAGTATCATACATAAATCGCCAAGGCGGGACCAGGTCACCCACACTGTATATCAAAGTGTGGAACTTGATTCAATGGTGCAGGAATTACTCGGTTGTTTTGAAAGCAGCTCACATTCCTGGCCGATTGAACATTCTGGCGGATGATTTGTCTCGCAGACAGAGAATTCTGCCAACAGAATGGTCCCTCAACCCTCCAGTTCTGCGAAGGATCTTCGAGCATTGGGCAAACCCAACGTGGACTTGTTCGCCACAAGGGAAAATGCTCAAATCATGACTTATGTATCGCCGATTCCAGATCCAAATGCTGTCGATACAGACGCTCTGGCGATAAGCTGGAGAGGGATGCACGCTTACGCGTACCCACCCACCATTCTTCTGCCGAAGGTATTGGTGAAGATCAGAGAAGAACCGTGTCTGGTCCTGCTAATAGCGCTGTATTGGCCAAGCAGGGCGTGGTTCACGGATCTGCTAGATCTGCTGGTGGAAAACCCAGTGCAGTTGCCCGAGATTCCGAACATAATCTCCCAGGCCAAGGGACGCTTCCTACACGAGCGTCCCGAAATGTTCAAATTGACTGCGTGGATGTTATCAAACAACGTTCCACGTCGGAAGGCTTTTCTCGACAAGCTGCTGATTTCATCGCGGCTGCGAGAAGGAGGTCAACCTTCAAGTCATATAACAACAAGGTTAACAGATTTGCAGACTGGTGTGAAGAAAAGGGTATTGATACCTTTCAATCCACTATTCAGCAAATAGCAGACTTTCTCTGTGAGCTGTTCTTTTCAGGACTAGCTCCCATCACAATTGCTGGATACATGTCAGCTTTGGCATCCGTTATCCCTTGTCTAGCCAACAGGGATAGTCCAGAGGTGGCCCAGTTAAATGTGATGGTGAAGGGAATGAGCCATCTCCGACCGAGACAACCGGTAGTCATTCCAGCCTGTAGTCTATCGTTAGTGCTTAATGTACTGGCCAAGCACTCTTTCGAACCGTTGCGTTCGGCTAGTCTAAAGCATTTGACTCTAAAGGCGGTCTTTCTATTGGCAGCTTCCTCAGCTAGAAGGCGCAGTGAGATCCATGGGCTTTCGGCAGAGAGGGACCGATTTATTGTTTCTGGAGAGGGTCTGCGTCTTCTGCCAAGAGCAGAGTTTATGTCAAAGAATCAATCTTTGAGATATCCCGGCAAACCGATCATAATACCGAAGTTAACTAGGTTTGATCGTGATGCCAGTGTCTGGTGCCCAGTCCGTGCTTTAACTAAGTACAAGAAATGGACTGACTCGTTACGGTCGAACGATAGACATCTGTGGATCTGCCATAAGAAGCCTTATGGCGCCGCATCCATGGATACTATCTCTCGTTGGGTAGTCGAATGCATTCAGACTACTCATGAGATGGCGACTGGGCACCAGGTGCAAGGCGCAAGGGCACACGATGTTAGAGGAATAGCCGCCTCGACCGCCCTTTACAGTGGTGTTCCATTAGAGGACATCATGGCCGTTGCACAATGGCACTGTGAGTCCTCATTTACGGATTACTATATGAGGGAAGTGTCAGACTCAGCCAATCCACTCGCTTTAGCTGTTTTGAGACGATAGTTAAGTGACCACACTGCTCTTCACCCTTTTTTCACTTCGGTTAGAAAAGAACCTAAAGCAGGCATGGTGGAGCGTGAGGATGACAACCAGATTGTGTCACTGATGGCCGGACCAGTGAATGGTTGGAGGCGGTATGTCTGAAGTACAATTATCATAAGGTAATTCATTAGTGAGAGTTTTTTGTATTATGTCTATATATCATGTTCATTCATCATATATATTCATGCTCATTCCCAGGCTAATACATGTGAATATGCAAGGAGCTGTTAACCCTCTTGGCATATTTGTGTTTCAGGCGAGATACATGTTCGTGAGTTCTCTCCCTTTTCTTAGGAGGTAAAAGGGGGGGTGGGGGGTGGCAGTGACGCGAATGTGATTCGGTTCCGTTAACTTGACGGTCCTTTTAGGTCTCCGTTAGTCAAGTTTTAAGTCTAAACCTTTCTCCAAGGTGCAAAAGTAGCATTTATGGCTTGCCCCTTCCCACCAGGTTACTGATCAAATCTGGTGTATATCAGAAGTAACAGAATGGTGAGTATTGATCGATGGAGAATGCAGGAAATGTCAATTTCCCTTTCTCCGAGATCTAACAATACTCACCATTCTGTTACGGACCCAGCCTCCCAGCCCCACGGAGGCAAACCATGGATTTCTCTTGTTTGGTGGCTATGCAAACAATATGAGCTCTATGGTAGACGGGTACTCGGCAGTTGGGAGCCGAGTACCCGGTTCCAAGGAGTCGGTAAAGCTTTCTAAGTCTATAGTCCTCGAGCCAGCTGTCAAGGCCAGCTGTATATCAGAAGTAACAGAATGGTGAGTATTGTTAGATCTCGGAGAAAGGGAAATTGACATTTCCTGCATTTAACCACTTAGTTCCATTTCTATGAAAATGTTAACTCTTAAAACTGTATTTTTAATTGCTGCGGCCTCGGCTAGGCGTAGGAGTGAAATTCATGCCTTATCAGCCGAGGACGACCGTTTTGTGGTTACAGGGGAAGGCCTTAAGCTTCTACCTAGGATTAATTTCTTGGCTAAGAATCAGTCTTTGAAATATCCAGGTCAACCTATTTTTTTGCCAGCTTTAACTAGATATGATCCTAATTCTAAAGCATGGTGTCCCGTCCGGGCGCTGCTCCGGTACAAACAAGGTACTTCGGAGTGGCGGACCGACCAGTCAGCGTTATGGTTGTCATATATTGAACCCCATGGCAGGGCGTCTAAGGACACCATTTCCAGGTGGATTGTAGAGTGTATTCAGTTTTGTCATAAATCCGCCACCGGTAAGCAGGTTGACATGGCCAAGGCTCACAGTGTCCACGGCGTAGTGACTTCCACTGCCCTATTTAATGGGGTCCCTGTGGATGACATTATGTCGGTTGCTCAGTGGCACTGTGAGTCAAGTTTTACAGACCATTATCTCCATGACACCTCAAATCCTCTCGCCATGTCGATTTTGAAAAAATAACTAGGTGTACTTTTTTTATGAGGTTTCCTCATTGCTTATATATATCACAATTAATTAATGGAAACAACCACTTTTTGGGACTGCATCAGCCTTCACCACTGGGAAGATGATGTCAGCAGCCAAGTTCAACAAGGTCAGTCTTGTTCATGTGTTGTTGATTGTATTGTCACGTGACCCTTTGTTATTAATATGGTGATGGTGTGTGTGTTTATGTGGTTCATCATTGAGAGTGTACGAAAATGGAGCCTTTTCGTCTCTGTCCTATAGTACATGGCACTGGTACGTAGAGAGCGTATGGGACATTGAGGTCATTCGAGTCTTCCTCCCGGGAAGGGGGGGGGGAGCGCATATAACATCGATCATCTCTCATCCATCGGTTTGTGTTAGCCGATGTTTTGTCAAATCCTGACTGTGTTTTCACACAGTTTCAGAAGTTTAAGTGCCTTAAACGTGAAAAAGCGTATGGGGAAGAGCTGGTCTTTTGACCTCGCCTCCCTCCCGCCGAATTCCCTGTCGAATTCTGGCAATATCAAAGAGTATTAGGGAGGTAAGTATACTCTTTGAAGTGAAATAAACTAAATCAAGGATTTCTTTTTTCACGAGAGAGTTGATACTTACCTCCCTAATACGGACCCGACCTCTCCACCCCACAGAGGCTCGGTCTTCAGGCTCCTAATCGTTGCATGTGTGTCAGCCAATAAATTAGTCAGAGGAAGTGCTAGTCTGCGCATGCGCGATGGTGGGGCGGGCATCCGCCGGACTACACTCTGACTCCCTGCCCTGTAGGGGCACCTACCTGTTTTTATTCTGAGTGTTTATTGAGTGAAAGCCGATATTTAGCAATATCAAAGAGTATTAGGGAGGTAAGTATCAACTCTCTCGTGAAAAAGAAATCCTTGATTATTGTACCGGATTATTATGTTGAGTTTTCGTGGTATATGAAAATTACTTCAAAATTCAAGGGGGAAAGTTTTATCCTTGTATATACATGTAGTGTGCAGTACTTTTTAGAGTCTGTAATTTGAGTAAAAAAGTGCACACTATATACGGAATTATACAGTTGCATCTATACAACTATGGTTATGCCATTTACAGCACATAGTAGGGGATTAGTTGGAACCAGTCATTCCAGTGGTAAATTCTCAAAAATAGTCTTCTGGTCTGCAAATGGACATTTTCTATGAGAAAATTGAAATTTTCTTGAACATGGTTAAACACTAATCAAAGTATGAAATTCTTTTTACATGTATCATGATTCGTGTAGTATCTCACATATCGCGATACGGGTAAAGTATCGTGATTCATCGATGTATCCCTAGTACTGTTTACAAACATGTGGAAGAGTGAACATTTGGGCCCTAGTCTCGCACATGTAAATAAAAGTCAATAACTTAATTCCTGACAATCGCTTCATTTAATGTTCTGTGTTTTTCAGAAGCGATGAAGGCTCTAAGACGCGCTAAGAATTACGAACATAATCAGGAACAGAGTAGCAAAATGTTGAACACACTACAACTTCAGATAGATTTAATGGAGAGAGCCGTGATTGCGCTGACCTCAGTCGCCGCCCTGAAGGTTGCGCATGCCGCGGCAGAGAATCTAAAACACAGGTTAGTTACATGTATACTTTAAATTAACCCGTTAACATTTGAATTTGTTCAAGAAAATTTCAATTTTCTCATAGAAAATATACATTTGCAGACCAAGAGAAGGCTATATTATGAAAATTTACCACTGGAATGACTGGCTCAATAACCGAGCCAGTCATTCCAGTGGTAAATTTTCAAAAATAGTCTTCTCTTGGTCTGCAAATGGACATTTCTCAAGACCACTGTAGAAGCTGTTTTTGACTGATATGAGGGTTAAATGGATAAATATTTATGTTTCTAAACCCACGGTGTCTGACTGCTTGCTGCAAGCCACCAGGCAATAATTTCAATGGAAAATAACTCTGGACCTGATGAATATTTTGAAAAAAATTTGACTGAAAGTCGTTGGTGGCTTAGCCACCAACAACTTTCAGTCAAATTACTTTCACAATATTGAGCGTATCGAAAGTTAAACCCTGCGGAAAATGTCGTCTGCAGAAATTCAGCAGGCAGACATTTACATGTAAAGCTCGAAATCCCAGTATCTCAGTTTAATCCTTTAATGAACAAATTTGGTTAAGAAAATTTATATTTTCTCATTTCTCAAAAAGTACATTTGCCCACCAATTTTGAAGATTGTTTAGTTGGAATGACTTCCTCAGCTATCGATGCAGTCATTCCAGTGGCAGACTTTTCTAAATAGTCTTTCTGTGGTCTACAAATGGGTATTTCTCAATGCGAATGCAAACCATTTTTGGTGCCTGAAACGTTAAATGGTTAAATAATTCCAAAAAGGCCATTGCTGATTTAGATGTTCCAAGCAAATTATTTTAAAATTATTTCTCATTAAGACCACTGTTGAGGACTCTTCTTTTCCCGGAAAATGCATTTAGGTGTTAAAATTTGAGTTACAGGTGGATATTCATAGCAGAATACCTGAAAATAAAATTGTTAAAATTGTATAATTTTAGAGGCCTAATTTCTGTGCCTAGATGTGATGAAATGATATAAATCTTACCATACATGTATGATTTTATTCCGTAAAAATTAACATACATGTAATTTTTTTTATTGTGAATTTGAATTAGGGACTGATTCGTGTCTCTAATTCAATTTCATAACATAAAAAATTATATTAATTTATACGGAATGAAATCATCATACATTGTATATGTATGTTAAGATTTATTTCATTTCGTTACACATGTATCTAGGCACACAATTTAAGCCTCTAAAAGTATACAATTTTAAGACAAATTTATTTTCAAGCATTGTGATGTAAATACGAGCGTTTAAATTTTATCAGTATTTTGCTGGATCGTCATTTATTCAGAATTTGATCTGATCCGGATCAGGACTTTTTAATCTGCATTACAACAATGTGACATAATTTACAGTTAACCACCTTTCTTGTGTTAAAATTTGGGCCAAATCGTCTCATTAGTTTCTGAAATATAGCTGTGGACAGACTAGGCTTGCGCGATTATCGCTTTGAGTGATCACGATCGATATTATATGAATAATCGTGATTACTCGATTAATCAGCCTGTTTAAAATTACATGTACCCATACATAGCGGTAACAACAAAGACATACACAGTGGTGTAGTGGGACCGGAGCGCGCCGGAGCTTTGCTCTGCCTGCTCAGACACTTGCCCTGTAGAAATAATATTGTCACCCCTCCTCATGCTTCTGCTGCTGCCCAGCGCTCCGGATGCTCAAATTTTGTGACTACACCACTGGACATACATGTATCAAATACGAAAGCTGCAATTATGGTTAGCAATGTCCATTTGTAGGGCAAGAGAAGGATATTTTAAAAAAAGAATCACTGAGATGAATGTTGCTCGATGCCAGTCATTCTAGTAATACATTTTCAAAAATACCTTTTAGTCTTCTCTTGGTCTGCAAATGGATACATGTGCATTCGCTGAAAAAATGTCAATGCTCGCAACCAATTGTATTAAAGAGGAAATCAACCCTCTAACACTCATATCAGCCCGAAATGGCTTCTGCAGAGGTCTTGAGAAATGTACATTTGCAGACCAAAAGAACACTATTTTCGAAAATGTACTACTGGCATGACTAGCTCGATAACCGAGACAGTCATTCTAGTGGTAAATTTTCAAAAAGAGTTCTTTTGATCTGAAAATGGACATTTTCTATGAGAAAACTGAAATTTTCTTGAATAAATTCGAGGGTTAAATGGTTAAGAAACCTGTAGGTTAATTTAAATTAATCACGATTTTCGATTTAATCGTGTAATCGCAGAAGTTTAGAACACACACACACACACACCCCACACACCCATAATGCAATACTATCTTTCCTTTACGGGATGAGAGTACAAAATTGGCTATTGTAATTATATTGAAACCTAGGTTACTAATATTTTTGTGTCCTGTTATATATTTCAGCCCAGGTGCATTAGGGGAGTTAGATGAGGCTTCACAAATCACATCTGAGCTGGAATCATTCTTGTCCTCATTAGCCTGTGATCCACATGATCAGGTAAACCATCATTAATTCACTGTCTTACCGCTGCAAGCCACCAGTCAATAATTTCATTGAGCAAAATCTCTGGACTTGTTAAATATTTTGAAAACAATTTGACTGAAAGTTGTTGATGGCTTAACCACCAACAACTTTCAGTCAAATTGTTTTCAAAATATTTAGCAGGTCCAGAGATATAACCCTTGGAATAAGTTGTCTGCAAAAACTCAGCAGTCAGACGGTTAAAAATATAACCGTTTTCTTCATGCTTTCACAGACAACACTGTAATTTAATTTATAACCATGATAACTGAACAAATGTTTTGATTCTTGTAACATGTACCAAAAGTACGAAACCGATCATGGAGTGGATGCGCCCCATGGTGTGTGAATAGTCGATGAATCCAGTTTCTCAGTCAATCATAGGACGTCATAATCAACTACGTCACATGTAGGCTGATGTCATAATCAATTAAATCATGAATGGCTCGATTTAGTCTGTCTTAAATGCTTAATTGGCCACCACGTTGTACAGATTGTATGTCTACTATTTAATAAATATTCCATTGAATAATTTGAAACTAATTTTACTGGGCAATGTTTGTTACCATAGGCGGCCACAGCACCCAGTCAAATTAGTTTCAAAATATTCAACAGCTTACATGTACCTGTAGTTTTTTTGGAAATTGAGCTTCAGAGAGTGCATGGATCGATCGATCCCAACAAGGGGTAGGTGGAGCGTAACTAGAGATGGGCGGGGGATAGTTAAAACTGGCTTCATTCCTTCATGAATTACAATCCCATAATACCACAAAATTCCGGTAACGGAGCTGATCATTCTAGTAGCAAATTTTCAGAATGAGTCTTCGCCTGTAAATGGACTGATTCAGCAAACATTTGGAATTTTATTGATCATTAACTGTTCAATGGTTACGCTGATCAAAACCCCCGCAGCAGTGGTCTTGAGGAATGACATTTGCAGGAAAACAGAAAGCTATTCTTTATTATAAATTCTGCATGCCGATGTGCTGTTTGCACGCTCCTTTTATACCTTTTTGCTGCCCAAGTGTACCCGTTTGTACCCAGTTGAGTGTGTACTGGTACCCGTTTGTAGTGGTAGATTTAATTCTCCTTGTGTACCCATTTTGGTGTGTACTATGTTTCTCTGTGTACCAGTTTGTACCCGGTTGGCTGTTTGTTATGTACCCGGTTGTATGGGTAGTTGGTCTAATTATTGATCTCATGTACCCGGTCGGATGTGTATGTGTCTAATGTACCCGATTGTACACTCAAGTTTTATACATGTTTTGTTGTTTGAGACCTCAAGTAATGGAGGATGTAAGTTTCAGGAATTGGTTTTATAGACGAGCAGGTCTGCGTGATTATATAATTTGTCATCAATTTTGGGATAAAAGGATTGGTTGGTATTTGATCCGTTTGTAACCGGAAGCTGTCCATTTTGTTGATCCAGACTGCTAATGTTTAGTGCCTATGTTATGGCTTTACCCATCAGAGGACTGATGTATTCAGTTTTGAATAATCAATGAGAATGTATAACTTGTACGGGTGATATGATTTTGTGATTTAAATTTACAGAACTCGGGCCTTCTATCACGTCTATTAACATGCAAACGGACATTCACAGAGCCAAAATTGCAATGTTCTTAACACATCTTTATCATTAACCCGTAACACTCTGGTGTCAATATTCTATCTTTTACAGTGTCAATAGCAAAGAAACTGCATGTAGTGTACATTTTTCAACAATTCTGGTGGAAGATGTTGCTGTCTACGACAGCACCATCTTCCACCAAATTTGTTGAAAAATAAACACCAGTACATCTTTTACTTTAATTTGAAAATTTGATATTTTGACATTGGAGTGGTAAGGGTTAGATGGTTAATTTGATATACGTGTAGGTAGCCTTTTGTCGATCCAGGAAAAACTTTTAAATTTACCGCTGGAATCAATGAGTGGCTTGGTTCCCTAGCCAGTTACTTGCGTGGTAAAATTTCAAAAATTGTAGTTAGTATCTTAATCTGCAAATAGACATTCCTCAACACCACCGCAATGTGCATTTTTTTTTCATCTTGACCCGTAAAAGGTTGGAAAAGTCTGTGATGTGTTCAAATTTGTCTACAACTCTCTTTTAAAAACCTTGAAAATGTTTTCAATGAGAGAATGAGCACAGTGTTACAAATATTTCTTGATCTAGTTTACGTACATTCATGTCCAAGAAATCAGTGTTTCAATTTCACAATAGATCCTTCCACTTTATCAACCCATCCTATGATGCCATAATCAACTATGCGACGTGTAGAATGACATCATAATGAATGATGTCATGAATGACGTCAATAAGTACGTTATGAACTCATATTTGAAGACAGTCTATGCGTTGTTGTAAGAGTTATATGTCTTTACTACTGTATTTACTAAAGATTCTGTTGAATATTTTGAAACTAATTTGACTCCCAGCACCAAGTCAAATTAGTTTGAAATATTCAACAGCTTACCTGTATAGTTCTCAGGAAATTGATACTGTAGTTAGGGCATTCAGGGATCGATCAGTCCCAACATGGTGAAGTGTCGGGGGAGCTTAGAGAGATGGGCGTGGCATAGCTAAAACTGGAAATGTCCATTGCTGAAACTAATTTCCCTGCGAGGTCTTTCTGCCTTGGACATCAATGACATTTACAGAAATTGTTCTCAGCGCAATCAGCATTCATGAGCTTAGATAGAAAGTGTTCGAAATTCATATCACACCAATGTTTATTATACATTATAGCGTTACATTGTATCTTCAGGAAGAGCTCGAGGAAGAGTTAGAAGATCTGTTGGATACAACAGAGTTACCCGAGCTTCCATCACCGCCATCAAATCCTCTGCCAACAGCAGGTCAGTTTGCAATTAGTCCTTTCACACATTAATTGTCAAATTTGGTCAAGAAAATTTAAATATCTGACTATTGAATGTCCATTTACAGGCCAAGAGAATACACTTTGAAAATTTACCACTGGAATGACTGGCTCGATAACCGAGCCAGTCATTCCAGTGGTAAATTTTCCAGAATTGTATTCGCTTGGCCTGTAAATGGACATAACAGAGGTTGGTTTTGGCTGGCATGACCATTAAAAGGTTAATGCTCACGGTTTGTTAAGAAATTTTGTTGGAAAATTTATCACTTGAATCACTGGCTCAATAATCGTACCAGGCATTCGTGTGATAAATTTTCAAAATATTGGTCTTTTACCCTTCAACTGGATCCCTGGGACCTCCAAAATTTAGATGCCATGAGAAACACTGGGCAGGTCCAGTTAGAAATAAATGAAAAAATCAACCTATGATACCATTTCATATATTTTCAGGCTGCCCCTCGCAGATTAAGGTTGCCCGTATATGCTAAGCTAAATGATAAAGAAACATTAGAATCACTATTTCATTGTCAGAAGAATCGCCACAATTATTCAGAAATGGCATTAAGCATATTGGTTAATCTTTCTAATAATTAAATAAATAAATGAGAAAAGAAGAGTCTGTAGGTATCAAAAACACAGTATAGTACTATTTGTCTGAGTATTTGTCATGGTTGCCCTGTGAAACATTAACAGCCAAAGTTTAGTTGCCCTTTTGAAAATCACATTGCCCAGGGCAAATGGGCATTTCGATCCCAGCTGGTCTGAGACCGCCATTTCTTTTCTGTTGGCGCTGGTTCTCCACAAGAACCCACACGGGACCGTGTTCCATTGACCGCACAAGCCAGAGACCGATTTCTGTGACCGAGCTGTGACATCATAATCAATTATGTCACATGTACAGTGGGCTGACGTCATAATCAATTACATGTGTACATCACATGTAGGCTGACATCACAATCAATTACATCACGAACGACACGATTATAGTCAGTCACAAATGCTTAATAGTCTGATAAGTTTAATTTAAACTATTTGATAAACTTACTGTTAAATATTTCGAAACTAATTTGACTGGGCGGGGCGCTGTTGCTGCCATAGGCCACTATTATTTATTGATTGGTGCCATAGGCAGCAACAGCACCCAGTTAAATTAGTTTCAAAATATTCACCAGCTTACCTGTATAGTTTTCTGGAAACTGACTCGGAGAGTGCAGGGATCGATTGATCCCAACATGGGCAAAGTGTGAGTGGAGCCTAGATAGAGATGGGAGCTGCATAGCTAAAACTGAATTCATCAATTTGATCCACTAGAAATGGATACATGTACTTCTGTTCCTTACATAATGATTACTGTTTTGCAGGTGCCTCTGAGAAACAGCTTAAGGTTCGTCATGTTGAAGGCAAAGCTTCCCTAGAGAAGATGCGTGCGTGGGTGTCACATTCCAGCTGATAGATAAACCATTTATAGCTCACTTTCATTAACATGTATGTCATAGCCCATTGTAAATGTACCCTGGAGCAAAAATTACTGTATTTTATTATTTATTGATTGGTCTATATGAATCTTGATGCATTGTTAATATTTCTATCTATCTGTCTACTTACCTACCTACCTACATACATGTACATACTTACGTACATGTAGCAGATTTGTTTTTGTGGCTCAGAAGTAGGTTACTGTTATCCGAAACTGGTCCGCTAAACTGTGCCGGCCATCAAAATTGTGATTTATTAAAATGTATAACTTTTGACTAAGTATTAATTGTCTTTTTAAATATTAAATGCTACTAATATTGCACAATTTTTAACAGGTATAATTAAATTGGCTATGTGTGGTGATCCTGTAGGCATGTAATTTAAGATTCTATAGGCTTGTAATTTCAATCCCATTTTTTTTTGTCCTTGTAGATTCTTCCTCTAAATTAGCTAAATTTACGAAAATGGCTGATAACTTACTGATTACGTACCTTCTGTAGTTTGGCTAACTGTATTTTGATTGGTTATCCCCTTTGTGATTAGAGACCTGCATCATTGACTGGTTGCAGTTTGATTGTCTTCTGTGATTCTTGGATTGATTGGCTGGTTTGAAGTATACACGTAGCTCATAAATTTAAAGTTAAAATGTTTTTTAAAAACCCAGAAACGTGTTAGTAAGAAATGTTCTGTTGAATATTTTGAACATAATTGGATTGCAAGACATTGCTGCCTAAGGCAGCAATGTCTTCCAAACCAATTATGTTCAAAATATTCAACAGTAAGTTTTATTTTGTTTTCGAAACATGTTACTTCTGTACTGTAGTTGTTCTTCAATTGGGTGGGTGTTTTTTTATTGATGGTTTGTTAGACGCATGTTAGGGTAAAATATCACCATGGCTACAGCAAGCAAGGGCAGGAGATGGGATGGCAAGAGTGAAGATAGCATTCCGTCTTTTTCCCAGGCTTGACTGGTCAAGTGTTATTACATGGTAATACAATGTTTCCACCACATAGGTGTTTTAAGTCTTAACCACCCAATTTGAACACCAACACCTTACCAACTGGTCTGAACAGGAAGATGGATGACTTGTGTAGTTTCTGTAAGCCAACTATTCCGAATATAGAGATAGTAAATGACGTCATGAAAGTTAACGCTGATTGGAGAAATTTCCTCATGATTTTCGAGCTATGTGATTGGGCATTATAATTTCAGTTTAGGTACCATTATGTCTGAAATAATCAAAGCTCAGGCCACACCAACCCTCAATTTAGGCAAGTTTATCCATCCATCATATGACGTCATAATCAACCGCATGACGTGTAGGATGACGTCATGAATGATTCAAAATAGTCTGTCTTTATCACTTAATAGTTAAACACATTATACGAATTGTATGTCTTAACAGTTAATAAACATTTAATAAACATTCTGTTGAATATTTTGAAACAAATTTCAAAATATTCAACAGCTACATGTATATTTTTCTGGAAATTGATAGTCAGGGAGTTCAGAGAGCGATCGATTCCAACGTGGACGAGGTGTGGGTGGAGCTTAGATAGGGATGGGCGGGGCATAGCGAAAACTGGCACGGTCCATTGTGAGGTGATGCCCCTCCCATTTCTAACTAAGCCCCACCCACTTTTTTAGTCTTGGAATCAATTTATATACTTTGAATTGTGAATCTTCAGATTACTAATTATAATTATAAGATAACTGTACAGATAAGCTGGTGAATATTTTGAAATTAATTTAGCTTGTTGCTGCAGTCAAATTAGTTTCAAAATATTCGACAGAATACTTATTATGTAGTAAATCCATCAAAGCCATGCAATTTGTAGACTACACGAGACTTCGATTTTAATGATGTAGCTATGATTGCGACATCAGTCTACATGTGACATTTCAATTATGACGGATGCTTGAGTGACAGATCGGATTCCTATATTAAATGGGCAAAAAGTAACTATGGCAAATACCTTCAAGTTAATTCAATATCAGCATCTTACCACGCTATTAAGCCTTTAATGCTCAGGATTTTTCACAGAAATTGACATTTTCCCTCGATGTCTGTCCATTTGCATGACAATAAGACAATTTTTGAAAATTTATCATCGGGAAAATTTTCAAATATAGTCTTATCTTCACCTAGAAATGGACATTTCTAAAGACCAATCCAGAGGCCCGCTTGACCATTAAAGGGTTAAGACTTTCAATCCCCACTTTCAGCAAAAACAGCTAAATATTATGCCTACTGTAAGTTCACCAAGAACGTTGTCAGTAATTATCCAACCATCACAACTAAAACGCGGACTACGTCACCTACATGTACTGATAACAACCCACCAGTGAAACGAGTTGACACCAGGTCATCACCAGTGTTCCTACTAGAGCTTCGCCCATGTACATGTACATCTAACAGCTCTTATAGTAGATATGTGGATACCACTGAAATTCCTCTGTCTGAATCACCACCTTTGTCCCCAGAGAAATCCCATCCCCTTCCACATGAGAATGGGTGGTGACAGAAAATGTGGTTGTAGGACCAGGTCCCCAGCAGCCAAATTGTCACAACCACGCTTTCCGCATACGCCACGTAGAAATAGCCTGGCCACTGAACCTCCTAGTAAGCGAAAACATCCCTAGAACAAAATATGTTTTGGAAATTTCGAAAGGATGGTGAAAACATGTGATTAGCAACGCGCTCTGAATAAGAAAATTGTGATATTTTGTGCCGTATAAATGTCGAGTCTCATCTCGATATTCAAATTAGTTTCAAAAGACATACTTTGTACGTGTTTGTGACAGACATTTCAAATCTTCATTACTGAGCTATAAATTAAAGCTGCTTTACAAAACATGAACTGTCTGTTAAAGCCTTACTGCTGCCTCAAAGTGTTTTCAAAAAGATTATCTGTAATTTGTCTATATTTTATACTGAATATCAGCAATGACAGGCCTTGTATGTAGGAATTGAATATATATATATATATATATATATATATATATATATATATATATTATTAGCTCAACTGGATAAAAAAGTGAGCTTATGCCGTGGTGACTGCCTATCTGTATATTGTTAAATTCTTTGTGTCAACACCTTAAGAACCATTGTTGATTTGAATTATATTTGGCAGGAGGCATCCTTAGGGCATGCAGATCCAAGTTTGTTCAAAGGAAGCCGATCAGCCAGTTTGGCTGGCGGCCCCCCCGATTCAAAAAAATTTCTGAAACCGCTTGGGGCGATCAATTCAAAACTCATAAAACATTATATGGGTCAACAGCCGGAAACAAGTTTGTTAAGGCGTCCATCTTTAACGATCCTAGTCTTCACGAAAATGACCTCCATTACAACTAAACAGATCATCCTGAAATTTGGGAGATATGGTTAGGGACTAAGGGTCATTAAAGTGTCCATGGAAGGTTGATACGTAAAAAAAAATGGCCAGTCTAGTGATCATCTTGGATTTTCCAAAATTTTCTGAGAAAATTATATAAAAGCCTACATAATATCCCCTGGGCCAATTTTAACAACACTTGGCTAAACATTTTTCATAGAAATTAGATTAGTAAATTTTTCTAGTTGTCATCACCTTTGTTCGTTTGTGGCAGTAGGCACTAATGCCAGGTGAGCGATACAGGCGCCTAATGGGCCTCTTGTGTTCTCTGATATACATACACATTGCAATTCTATTTATTTTCGTGCAATTAAAAGAATTACAATTATCCGTTTCTATAAAGTGCAAATTATAAAGGTTAATATAAAATTTTTTATATTTTTATTTTTAATAATTCTTTGACATAATAATTATTATTGTAATTGTTGGTTCTATTTATGTTTTTCATAAATATTTATGAATACATGTACTGGTAAGTTGTCTTTATCAAACCCTACACGGAGCAGTGGATGGCTCGCCATAGCGATTCAAATGGTATGCATTATTGTTGCATGTGCAGTCAGTGTCCAAAAACACAGAAGGGCTCAATTGTTTTGCATAAGACAGTAATAACTGACCATTAAAATGCAAGCCAAGAGAAGACTATTTTAAAAATTTATCGCTTGAATGGCTGTGTAATTTATCGAGCCAGTCATTCCAGTGTTAAATTTGTACAAAATGGTCTCTTGGACTGAAAATGGATACTTCACAAGACTACTAGTGGTCAGTTTTGGATGGCTTGAGTATTAAATGACTGCATCTAAATTAGCTGAGGGTCAAGGTCCTAATGTGCCTCATGTTTATGTGTTTTGATCCTCTATTACGTCTGGTCAAAAGATATCCAAATCAAATGGTGATCCAAAATTTAAATGTTAACCCTTTCACTGATGAATTCCTCATATCTCATTTTCAAGGCAAATTAGTATAGGAAAACTGTTCAATATTTTGAAGTTAATTTGATTGGAAGCGGCTTCCAGTCAAATTAATTTCAAAATGTTTACGGAATAAGTTTTTGTATTGTAAGGAATTTACTTTTTCAGGGATTTTCGGTGAAAGGGTTAAATTAATGACCCAGTCGGATAAATGGGGCTTCTGCCATGACCTTGAGAAAGTCCCATTTACAGGCCAAGAGAAATCTTTGAAAATTTATCACTGGAACGACTGGTTTGGTCATAACCGAGCTAGTTATTGCAGTAGTAAATTTTCAAAAATAGTCTTCTCTTCAGCTGTAAATGGCCATCACTAAGCAAAAATGGTTACTTAATGGTCATCAGCCACCTTGAAAATTATTCTCTGGCCATCTTGGTTTCTGATTTTAAAGGTGCTTTGGGCGACATGTAGGTCTGTGTGTGCGTGACCGCAGTGCATGTGTGTGTGTGTGTGTGTGTGCGCATGCGTGTGTGTGCACATGTTTATTATCTGTACAAAAGAAGTTGCAAAACATTTTGACAGAATAAAGGCATCAAAATATTGTACATAATTAGTTTTGTTTCAGTTTCCTAGTCCTGTAGCCACTACATTCCCACACCAGAGCAGCAGATAACACGACCCAAAAGTCTCAGCTGCTAGCCTGGCTGGACTCATGGCAGAGGCTGAGAATGTGCTGGTATGCATGGGTAGAAATGTGGGAATATGATGGTATGCAGGCATAGACTTGTGGGAATGTGGTGGGTGGTAGCAGTGGGAATGTAGTGATATGCATGGGGAGTATGGGAATGTGGTGGTAGGTGGGGGAGTAGTGTGGGAATGTAGTGGTATGCAGGGGTAGTAGTGTGGGAATCTGGTGGTATTGAGGGGTAGTGTGGGAATGTAGTAGTATGCCGGGGTAGTAGTGTGGGAATGTGGTGGTATGCCAGGGTAGTAGTGTGGGAATGTGGTGGTACGCAGGGGTAGTGGGGTGGGAATGTAGTTGTATGCAGGGGTAGTAGTGGGAATGGTGGTATGCAGGGGAACTGTAGTGTGGGAATGTAGTGGTATGCAGGGGGAGTACTGTTGGAATGCAGGGGTAGTGGTGTGGGAGAATGTGGTGGTTTGTAGGGTGAGGGAGTAGTGTGGGAATGTGGTGGTATGCAAGGGGAGTAGTGTGGGAATGTGGTGGTATGCACAGGGAGGAGTGTGGAAATGGGGTGGTGTGCAGGGAGAGTAGTGTGGGAATGTGGTGGTATGCATGTGAGTAGTGTGGGAATGTGGTGGTATGCAGGGGTAGTGTGGGAATGTGGTGGTATGCACAGGTAGTAGTGTGAGAATGTGGTATGTAGGTGGAGTAGTGGGAATGTGCTGGTATGCAGGTGGAGTAGTGTGGGAATGTGGTGGTATGCAGGGGGAGTAGTGCGGGAATGTGCTGGTATGCAGGTGGAGTAGTGTGAGAATGTGGTATGTAGGTGGAGTAGTGGGAATGTGCTGGTATGCAGGGGGAGTAGTGTGGGAATGTGGTGGTATGCAGGCGGAGTAGTGTGGGAATGTGGTGGTATGCAGGGGGAGTAGTGTGGGAATGTATAGTGGTATGCAGGGGGAGTAGTGTGGGAATGTACTGTATAGTGGTATGCATGGGGAGTAGTGTGGGAATGTACTGTATAGTGGTGTGAAGGGGGTAGTGTGGGAATGTATAGTGGTATGCAGGGGGGGTAGTGTGGGAATGTACTGTATAGTGGTATGCAGGGGGAGTAGTGTGGGACTGTGGTGGTATGCAATGGGGAGTAGTGTGGGAATGTATAGTGGTATGCAGGGGGAGTAGTGTGGGAATGTATAGTGGTATGCAGGGGGAGTAGTGTGGGAATGTACAGTATAGTGGTATGCAGGGGGAGTAGTGTGGGAATGTGGTGGTATGCAGGGGAGTTAGTGTGGGAATGTGTTGACACCTTCTGCTGCCATTGGAGATACCTTAAGATGGTGGAGCTGCAATATCTGAGAGTGAAACTCCCTACCACCTGGGATTAGTGGCAGCAATGACACTTAAAGCTGACCAGTCATGCTAATATAATGAATGCTTAACCTCTACCAGTAACAGTGCTATCAATAAATTTCTGGTGTTCAGTGTCTTTTATGAGTCTGAGCATTGGTTCATTAAACAAGACTTGTGCAACAGTTCTGAATCACTATCATAGGATTCCCTCACTACAGCGAGTTAATAGATAGCCAGCAGGTGGGTTATACATACATTTCACAGGTAAGCACAAGATGGTGCAACAATATGCAGAATTGTCGCTTGTGTATTACTTAACTGTCTGACATATTCCAGAGATTATATCTCTAGACCTGCTGAATTTTTTGAAAACAATTTGACTGAAAGTTGCTGGTGGCTAAGCCACCAACAACTTTCAGTCAAATTGTTTTCAAAATATTCAGGTCAAGAGTTGTTGCGTATTGAATTTATTGCCTGGTGGCTTGCAGCAGCGAGACAGTTAACCTGCTAAGCACTCACTCCAACACCTACAGTACCAACTGACTGTGACCTCTAGTCTATGTACTGAGCAAATCATTTTATAGCACATGAGGAATGTTAGGCGGATCTTGTTTAAAACTGATAGGACTATGTTACAGGTACTGGCAGATGTTAAACACAAGTTTCTTTTAGCATGACAGATCAGCTTTGAAATTATCTTCAACAAATTCGAGAATTAAAGCTGATCTGTCATGCTAAAAGAAACTGTGTGGAACGTCTACTAGTACCTGTAACATATAGTCCTATCAGTTTTAAACAAGATCCGCCTAACATACATAGCAATAGAAAATGTCTGTTTGCAGACCAAGAGACTATTTTTGAAAATGTACCACTGGAATGACTGGTTTCGTTATTGGTCCAATAATTTTTCAAAAATAGCCTTATCTTCGTCTGAAAATGGACATTTCTCAAGACCACTGCGGAAGTAGTTTTTGGATGATATGAGTGTTAAAGACTCAAGTGTCATGACAACAATAAATTGCCACTCAGTTTGTAATCCTGTCTTAACGTTATAGTACCCAAATGGCAGAGTCATCAGTACATGTTGATGGTGGCCATTAACCCTTTAATCACTAAATTTCTACAAAAAATTAAAATACTTATTGAATGTCCATTTGCAGGCCAAGAGAAGACTATTTTTGAAAATTTACCACTGTAATGACTGGCTCGGTTACCGAGCCAGTCATTTCAGTGGTAAAATTTCAAAAATAGTCTTCTCTTGGCCTGTAAATGGGCATTACTCAAAACCACTACCGAGGCCGGTTTTGGCCGGTTTCGTCACGAAAGGGTTAACCGCCTGAACATTGAATTATCAAAAGTTCTATTTAAAGGTAGCTACACGTAAGCAGCTGAATATTTGTAAAACTAATTAGACAGGAACCTGTTGCTTGGCATGAAAGGTTGCATTATGAGGCAGATATCATCCCCGGTGAAATTAGTAGCCAAATATTCAACAATACAAATCTATACATGATGTTGACCTACATACGTGTTACCAAAACCAATCCAGCTCTATTCCGGTGACCTACATGCACTCGTCTCCAATCCTCTGTATGAATGACATTGACCAACACACATTTTCAATCCTATATATGACTGACTGACCTACATACAGGTTTTCAATCCTATTCATGACTGACTGACCTAATCACAGGTTTTCAATTCTATATATGACTGACTGACCTACTGTACATACAGGTTTTCAATTCTATATATGACTGACTGACCTAAACACAGGTTTTCAATCCTATATATATGACTGACTGACCTAAACACAGGTTTTCAATCCTATATATGACTGACTGACCTAAACACAGGTTTTCAATCCTTTGTATGGAATGAATAACTTTGTTATACATACAAGTTAGTTATCAATCCTGTAAATGAATGACCCTGTTATATAGTTTTCCAAACAGCTACTTAAATGACATTTAGGCCATACAAATTAATTTTTTTATTTTTCAAACCGTACTTAATTTTCCCATATCGAGAAACAAATTGTTGGAATTTTAAGGCATTATTTTCAACATTCTTTCCATCTAGCAATTTTTCGGAGTTAAACCCTTATAACTCGAAATTCCTCAGAATTTTCTGCAACTCTCTTTGTTCACCATAGCCGTAAAGGTCAAGCCAATAAAAGGGCCTTTGCAAATGGTCATGAGAAGTCAATTTGCTGACCAAGAGACTATTCTTGAAAATTTACCACTGGAATGACTGGCTTTGTAACTCACTGAGAACACGTTTTATACTTTCTTGATCAATCTTGACAATTAACATGATGAAGGGATTAACACTGTAATACCTTAAAACTCCTGAGCATGAAATTGTGCATTATTTTCATATTTTTTCCATCTCATATATTGTGTTTTTGGTGGAAATTTTCGTAAAACAAAACATTAAATTGGTCTGGCATTACCGACACACACTGGTTTGTTCCAATGACCATCGACCTATACAAAGGTTTCCAATACGACAATTGACTTTGACATCCACGTGTTCCCTATCTTCTATATAAATGACCCTGACCAATACACAAGTTTCCAATCCTCTATACGAATGACCTTAGTCATGACATCTGAGCTCGGTGTACACGTGGTAGAAAACAGACAATACAAAACACATTTGCTTTCTTAGATTGTAACTTAAGCATCAGTTTTAGTAACACAACTGATAGGTTATTTTTTTACAAGTAAGAAAAGTATAACAGCATAATTAACATATACATCATGAGATGTGAAATTTGACAATCAAACGTTACATTAACCTCCTTCAACACCAAGACTAGATTCATTAAATTCGGTATGGTGGAAAGATTATCCACTGGAAGTTGTTGCTGCCTTAGGCAGCGACAACTTCCAGTGAAATTACTTTCAAAATATCCAACAGTTTACCCGTGGTTATTACGTTTGGATTTGTAGGCAGGTATTTTAAAGGGAGAAGTGGTAAAATAACATTGTATTATGATTAACAATATTTAGATTACTAAAATTCTCATTCTCAGTTATTCGGGGACCACTGACTGGCACTGAGGCCATCATCACATTGATTAAGCCATATTATATGCACCCAGTGCCATTATTACCATCTTTCACCGCAAGAGTAAGCGGCCCCTAAAATGTTACCAGTATAATCTCGATTCTTCTATCTGTTAAAGGTGCATATTCACATCAAATGTCTGAAAACCAAAATTGTTAGAATTGTATACGTTCAGAGTGCACCTACTAGTAAATGTAACCACCAGTAAATGTTATGAAACTAAATAAATCTTAACATGTGATGATTTCATTCCGTATAAATTAATAAAAAATTTTTAGTTGTCTTGTTGAATTAGGGACTCGTGTCTCACAACATAAACCATTATATTAACATATATGTAAAAATGACCCTCAAATATTAAAATTAATTTTGTGACATTGCATTTAGCCACATAATTTAAGCCCCTGAAAGTATAGAATTTTAACTATTTTATTTTCAAACATTTTGGTGTGAATATGTACCTTTAATACATTAGTCCTCAACATTCCTCTGTCTATTAACATTCCACTGTCTCAATTTACAGATACCTTAACACAGCACTGTCGAATATTTTGAAACTAATTTGACTGGAACCAGTCAAATTAGTTTCAAAATATTCAACAATATTCCATACAGAAATTTTTTTTTGTTGACATTTTGAGGTTGAGAGGGTTAAATGGTTAAATACACCTTATGCTTCTAACCCTTTAAATCTTAAAAAATTCAAGAAAGTTTCGATTTTCTCTCAGAAAATGTCTATTAGAAGACAAAGAAAAGATTATTTTTGAAAATTGATCACTGGAATGACTGGCTATCAAGCCAGTCATTCAAGAGGTAAATTTTCAAAAATACTCTTCTACTGTTCTGCAAATCGACATTTCCAAAGACCAGTATAGAAGACGGCTTGAGAGGTAAGGGTTATTATATTACAGGAAAATTTTGAGTCATTCCAAAATATATAGCTAATATATTCTAATATTCTAAAAATTCGCCGCATTGTCCTTGAGCAAGTCACTTAACTCTTAGCACTCTGATGTCAAACTTTTAAATTTTCAAATTAAATTAAAAGATGAACTGGTGTTCATTTTTCAACAAATTTGGTGGAAGATGGTGCTGTCCTAGACAGCAATATCTTCCACCGAAATTGTTGAAAAATGTGCACCAGATTCTTCGCTGTTGAACCAATAAAATTAGAGGCTAAGGCTTAACTCTGCGTTTCTCCAGTCGACCTAGCCGTAAATAGCTACTTGTGATGACATAGCTCCGCACACTGTATATGGCTGCCAGGCTTGGACTGTCAAATGAACAGGGGATCATATGTATAGCGCTTAGAGCGTGCATGGACTTTAGTGCTATATATATGCACTATCTATCTAACTATTGAAACTGCGTCAATGGTAGAAAATTCCATGAATTTTAGAAAATACTCCCACGCAAGAACAAGATTATTTTCTGCATCAACGGACATGACGGATTGAGCCGGGATTCAGAGAGGAAATGAAGGGGAGACCAGTTGGATATTAATTTGGGTTAGAATTTGATGAAAGGCTTGTTGCGATTGAAAGCAGCAAATTATTTTCAATCTACCGATACATGGCATGATTGCAAAGATTTTCTACATGAAAATCCTTTTCTACTATTCTCTGTTTAATTGGACAAAAACATAGCATATTAGCAACAAAATAATCACTGTGAAGAACAATGGAGGGACACATTTCTAGCTATGCTCCGCCCATTTTTAGCTGTGCCCTGCCCATTTTTAGCTGTGCCCCTTCCCATCTTTAGCTATGAACCATCCATTTCTAGCTAAGCTCCATCCACATTTTGTGTTGGGATCAATTTGAAACATTCAAATCTGAATTCCAAGAAATTTAAATTTCAAGGTAATTATAATATAGGTAAGCTGTTGCCTATGGCAGCAACAGCTCCCAGTCAAAATTAGTTTCAAAATATTTATTAAATCGTAAATATATCAGATATTTTGACGAAGCTAGCTCTACCCCACTCATTTCTTGCTATGCCCCACCAATTTCTAGCTGTGGCCCACCCATTTCTAGCTATTCCCCACCCATTTCTAGCTATGACCCACCCATTTTAGCCATGTTGGAATCAATTTGAAACATTGAAACCTTAATTTCAAGAATCTAAGTTTCAAGGTAACGATTCAGGTCAGCTGTTGACTATTTTTAAACTTATTTTACTGGGGGGTACTGCTGCCACACCAAGGCAGCAACAGCTCCCACCAAGGCAGCAACAGCTCCCAGCCAAATAGTTTCAAAATAGTGTTTATTAAATAGTAAATTCATCAGACATACAATTTGTACACTTCGTGACAGACTGATTTTCATGACGGAGAAATGCATAATTATCATTGTGACATCAGTTAAAAAGTGTCATCAGATATTATTGAGTGACAGATTGGCTCCCGCCATTGAACAAAAAGATTAACACTAACCACACTAATCACCGTGAATGATTAACAATTGTAAATAATAGTAGAAAATGTACACACACCATTTCTTAAATATACAAAATTACGCAAGCTTTCAGGCTAATTAATCCTTTAATGGCTATATTCGGCCGTGAATTTCAAAATATTTGCTTATCGAAAGTCCATTTGCAGGCCAAAAGAAGTGTTATTTTTGAAAATTTACAACTGGAATGACTGGCTCGATTATCGAGCCAGTCATTCCAGTCGTAAATTTTCAAAAATAACACTTCCTTTAGCCTGCAACTGGACATTCCTCAAGACCACTGCACAGGCTGGTTTCGCCATGATAGGGCTCATATATAAAATATTTTTAGCATCTAGATTATTGTTTAGATCGTGTAAATTAATCATCTTATTTTACAACAAGAAATCAAGCAAGATTGTTTCAATCATTTAACAGTTTTACGTCAGATATTTACAAATAATATATTTTGATGCATATATAAAGCACAATTATTATTATAATAATAATAACAATATTAATTTATGTATTACACAGTATGTCCAATATTTTCCACTATAATCCATCCAGTACTACATACAGGCCAGGGTAACTATTCTATGATAAATGCTAATTAATTGCCATATAAATGCATAGACAATAAATATTAAATTTCCATATTTCACCTAAAGCCAGGAACGGGTAGCAGTAAATAACGCAAGTCAGTCCATCAATCAAAATCCACAATTTCTCATACTTTTCTCAGCGCACACAGACATATTGACTGACCTACCCATTAGCAAATTAACAAAATTCTAGTAAAATTGAAATCTGGCTAACAGAAAGGATTGGCTAAATTTTTGGATAATGATTAAAATCATATTATTAATTCTAAACATGCTACGTAACTTTCTAACATCTTAAGATTATTATTAGTATAACTAGTAATTAATTTTTTATTCTGACAAAATTAAGTCATTCAACACTTAAATTCGAATATTTCAATATGAAAGGATCATTATAGGTAGGTAGGCTGTTATATATTTTGAAACTGTTATCACTTTCATGGTCAACTCAACCAAAACCTGCTGCTGTAATATACAGACCAAGAGATAGCTATTTAAAAAATATTACGACTGATGACACTGAGTCAACAATTCCAGCGATACATAGATGTACATTTTCAAAATTAGTTTTCAGTTCTCATGCGACTGGTCATTCACTAGACAAAAATTGTAATTGTAATTTTCTTGTCAAATCTTGCCAATAAAGGGTTACAAGATGCAAAATGACATTCCATACATTTTCCATGCTTTTTGCGGATGTAATTTAATAACTTCCAGGCCCATTTTCATTATTGACAACGCCAATCTACATGTATCATGTCTGTGTCAATTTCAAAATTGTACAACTTCACACAGAAATATGTCTGAGGATTATCACAATTTTATATGTGAGTCAGAACCAGAAATTCTCACAATATTGAAATTTATCCATAGTATTTTCCAAACCCTCAGCACAAAATGTCTGATTTTCCTAACATTTTAAGGCTTAACCCTTTAGCACAGCCATTCCAGTGGTAAATTTTCAAAAATAGTCCTCGCTTGACCTTGCAAATGGACATTCCTCAAGACAACTGCAGAGGCCGGTTTAGGACAGCTTCATCATGAAAGGGTTAAAGGCTTATGCACATGTGCCTAATGGTAATTTTAATAACCTATGTGAACTGACTAAACAATGACATTTTTAAAACAAAAGCAATCAGAGATTCCTGTTTTTATCACATTGTAAAACGTTTTTAGATTTTCCAACGATTCTTTGAGGCAGACCGATCACAATACTCTGTTCCCTCTTTCGTCGAGGGTAATGAATGACCATTGTGGAGATATGAACTAAGCATACCCAATCCACACGTAGTAATTCAACGATATATACGATATATAATGGGATGATTATTTAAACATAATCTTTAATTCTTTAGACAAAGTATGATGAGGGACAAGAGAGACTGTAGCAGAGCCAAATTACGAATTCAGAATTACCAAGTCTACAAACACATTCAATTTCTTTACAATGTATGGGAACAGTTGTAGACGGTAATGTGGACTTCATTTGATTGGAAGCCACTGCTGGCTAAACCCGAAACGACTTCCAATCAAACTACGTCCAAAATATTCAACAGTTACTGGTTTTGTTATGGAAACTTGTTAACCCTTTAATGGTCGAATTTGGTCAAGAAAATTTAAATAACTACCTATTGAATGTCCATTTACAGGCCAAGAGAATATAATTTTTGAAAATTTATCACCGGAATGACTGGCTCGGTTATCGAGCCAGTCACTCTAGTGGTAAATTTTCAAAAATTATATTCTCTTGGCCTGTAAATGGGCATTTAACACCATCATAACAGAGGCCGCCTTTGGCCAGTATGACCAGTAAAGGGTTAACTTATTTATGAGCTGCACTGTATTTTGAAGCATGTAGACCATGTTCATCAGAACAGTTAACCACTTAACCGCCAAATTTGTTCATGAAAAGTTCCAATTTCCCATAAAACATGTCCATTTGCAGACCAAGAAAGATTATTTTGGAAAATTTACTACTTGAATGACTGGCTCGATAATCCGAGCCAGTCATTCCAGTGGTAGTTTTCAAAGATATGCTTCTCATGGTCTGCAAATAGATATTTCTCAAGCGCACTGCAGAAGTCATCTATGGCAAGCTTGAATGCTAAACAGAAAGTTAATAATAATCTGTCGTATAACTGAAGGAATGTTGCTCTGCTGTTTCACAATAAAACGTTTCTTCTCGAAACATCAAGACCCATCGTCCTATTGCATGATCCTCGCCCTCCAACTCCCGTATTGAGTAACGTACTTGCAGGCTTTTGATATCTGTGCTAAGTTCACGAAACTTCATAAATATTAATAACCTGCATAAATATTAATGAGCTGGGGTCAGTCAACTTCCACCAATATTATTACTCGATAGGAAACAAGGAAACTTGTGTGCGAGTAAGCCAAACTACATGTATGTTGTTTGTTACCGAAAACCAATCTACACGTTTTCAGTTCCTCAGATAAGTCATTTCGAGCAAAACGATTGTAAACTTTTGCAAATATCGCTTTCCATTTCAACAGCATCGCCATCGTAGTTGTTGTGATCGTAAATTAAGGCACCGGATGAAGTCTCGCATATCGAGCGAAGTAAACTGAAATCTGATTGGTGCACACAAGCTGGCTTGTATTTGTTATGTCATGTAGTAAGAAAGCAAAGGACGGCAAGTACGGCCACGAAGAGCGGAGCTATGTGAGTGGGCATATGTTATTAGTATGATGATCAAGACTAGGCAAGAACTAGCTAATAACGGCGCACTGTGATATAGTGTTGTTCCGATTAAGCAATTGGATCGATGATAAATTGATTGGTTTGATTTCAGAAATCAATTTTGGTTGTTTATAAACTGACTTTATTAATATATTTTAACTGATCAAGCTAGAAAACTAATACCTTTTGAAAAAGAAATTTAATTGTTACAACTATATAGTATTTCCCCTTAGTCTTAAGACATTCATACCAATAACATATTGAATATTTTGAAACTTATTTGACTGGAAGCTGTTGCTGCCTTAGGCAGCAACAGCTCCCAGTCAAATTAGTTTCAAAATATTCAACAGATTATTTCTTAAATTATTACGAACCTGTCATACCTGCGACTTGGTTTGAAAGGGTTAACTATCCTTGAACATGCTATATAGTTACTGTATTCAAAATGTGTAAAAAATGAGAATTTGTTATGATCAATTATTAATTGATCAGCGCACGCTCTTTAAGGGGAATATCAAGTTCATATTTCTATCAGATAAACTGTGGCCAAATAAATCCAAAAAAATTTCCGAATTAATTAATTCAAGGTACATTTCAAATTAAACCATTCATACATACATCAATAAATGAAACTTCAGTGTTACTCCGGATTAACGATCTTGTGTCAACAGTTTAATTTAACTGGATACCATTTATGCATAATGTAGCAACGACTTAAATTAGTTTCCAAATATTCAGCAGTTCTGTACTGTACAGACTGCCTTGTAACGGGGATACTGGTGGTATTAGGGATGGCAAACGCAACTGACTGCATTCTGAATTACCGTAAATTTATCTAATGAATATCTTGAGAATAATTTGACTCAAAAGTCATTGTTATCTAACAGCAACGGCCGAGTCAAACAGATTTCATATTAGTCCACAGTAAGCTTAAACCATCTGACTGACAAGTTTTTGCAGATGACAGGGGTTATCTACATATATCTCTGGACATGCTAAATATTTTGAAAACAATTTGACTGAAAGTTGTTGGTAGCTTAGCCACCAAGAGCATTCAGTCAAATTGTTTTCAAAATATTCAGCAAGTCCAGATTTTTTGCTCATCAAAATTATTGTCTGTTGGCTTGCGCCAGTCAGAGGGCCATATCATGAAATCATGATCATTAATAGACATAATTTGAACTGTGCTGAATTGTAAACAGTGCATCTGTCACCTCCTCGTGTGCATTTTATACTGGACACTGGTCATCTATGTAGCCCAGGCGGCCAGTTCAGCCATTTCATCATCTTCCTCTTGCCTTGCTGGCCGACCTGCAACAGATCATAATGTAACAAATGAGTGTTCATCAGACATGTTTTTGTGATGAAATTTGAAAACATAACATACAGTAAATTCAAGAGACAGTTTAAACAGCTGACTGCTGAGTTTTTGCAGACGACGTATTTTTTAAATTTGAATGCATGTTGTTGGTGGCTAAGAGAGCTTTTACTCATTGAAATTATTGTATAATTGAATTCCAAGAACTGTTTTGGGGGTGTTTGATATAGTCTATCCCTGAATCCCACCATATACAGCTCATGATATATGCCCATATCGGTCCATGTATAGCCTACACTCACACACTAGGCTATGGCTGCTTATGCGTTTTACATGTTGTTCTATTAGAATAACATGTAAAGCACATCAGATGAGTGAAAATGTATACCACTGATATTTTTGCATATGCCTATTTTTCATGTTTTTCCAATTCTCAAACAAATATCATTTCAATATGATATAGGGCCTAATTCGCGTACATGAAACCTGCTGTTACTGTCAACACCAACAGGCCCATGTTAGCATATGATTATGATGTCAGTCACCATGCAGGTCTGTCCTTTAATCGGCAAAAATATTGTCAACTTTTTCATTATTACTTAACCTTTGGACAACTCAAACATTATATAGTGTCCCTCTGTGAACACTGAATTGCCATAAAGCGCTGATGTATAAAAAAAATAGGTGCATAGATGCCTAATGCACGCAGTAGTAGGCGCCTATATTCCATATATATAGTGTTATTTCTGACTGGAAATGTTTGCTGCTTCCCGGTGTAATGTCACTACTCCAGCTTGATAGCTGAAAATGTTTGGTTGTCAAGGTGGTAGCTAGTCCTCACTACAGCTTTAAGGCATTCTTTCAATCTAACAATTTTTGGCAACCAAATCCTTATCACTCAGAATTCCTACAAATGTGTTTTTTCTGTAACTCTGTAGCTTTGTTAACCCTATAATGATCAAGCCACTCAAAATCGTTTTGAAATGGCCATGAGAAAATACCATTTGCAGGCCAACAGAAGAGTATTTTCAAAATTACTCTTCTCTTGGCCTGCAAATGGACACTCAGTGAGAAAATGTGTAGAATTTTCTTGATCAATCTTGATGACAATTAACATGATGAAAGGATTAATACTACAATATCTTAAATATTCTGATGTTAAAATTGTGCACTTTTTTTTCAACCCCCATCTCCAATCCTGTGTTTTGGGTGGGAATTTTCGTAGAACTAAAACATTAAATTGGTCTGGCTTAAAGTACAACATATATATAAGAAGCGTGTTTATACGTACGTCTTTCAGCTGCGGCTGGTTCAGCACTTGGAACATTCGGTAACATGTCTGTTGATGGACCTTCAACATCAAGCAACTTCTTGTTCAACTCCTCTTCTTCCAATTCCTCTAATTCGGCGAGTAAATCGTCCTGTGCACAACAAATTGTTAGATCATTAAACGTCAATGGTCACTCTTACTCACTGAATTCCTTAACCCTTTAAGCCGTAAATTTGTTCACGAAAATTTCAATTTTCCCATAGAAAATGTCCATTTGCAGACCAAAAGAAAAAAAATTTTGAAAATTTACCACTGGAATGACTGGCTCGATAACCGAGTCAGTCATTCCAGTGGTAAATTTTCAAAAATAGTCTTCTTTTGGGCTGCAAATGGACATTTCTCAAGACTACTACAGAAGCCGTTTTAGTCGGTTTGAGTGTTAAAGGGTTAACCCTCGAATTCGTTCAAGAAAAGCTCTATTTGCAGACCAAGAAGAATAT
This sequence comes from Chaetoderma sp. LZ-2023a, assembly GCA_034401795.1. Lineage (NCBI taxonomy): Eukaryota > Metazoa > Mollusca > Caudofoveata > Chaetodermatida > Chaetodermatidae > Chaetoderma > Chaetoderma sp. LZ-2023a. Next base: position 17,424,637 of record CM067367.1, on the reverse strand, counting down.
TTTTGAAAATTTGCCACTGGAATGACTGTCTCGGTTATCCAGCCAGCCATTCCAGTGGTAAATTTTCAAAAATAATCTCTTGATCTGCAAATGGACATCTTCCAAGACCACCGCAGCTGCCGCTTTTGGCTGATATGATTGTTAAAGGATTTAGCACTGCTATTACAGTAACTAAATTTCAAGTATATGTAGTAATGTACATGAAATTAGGAATAAAAGTCATTCCAGTGGTAAATTTTCAAAAGTAACTTTCTTGTGGCCTAAAATAGGCATTCACTAAATAACACAAATTAAAATTTTCTTGACAAATCATAGCTAATCCTTTCACAGATAAATCCATGAAAGGTCAATTCTTTACGTCATAAAACTTATTCTTTTGAATATTTTGAAATTAATTTGACTGAAAGCTGTTGCTGCCAAAGGCAGCAACAGCTTCCAGTCAAGTTATTTTCAAACTATTCAAGTTTTCTTGCACATGTATGGTCGCCTTGAAGATCAGATATCAGGAATTTATCGGTGAAAGGGTTAAGATATATTTAGATTTAAGTTACATAGTATTGCTTGAACATTCAGCAGTAAATGACGAATGAAGGTTAATATAAGCACAGCATACCTCCACCACAACAGCAATTAAGAGAGAGATCACATCTGTTACTCAAGTATCTGATGTCATAATCAATGGAGGAATCCAGTTTTAGTTATCCCCCACCAATCCCTAGCTAAGCTCCACCCATGCTTTGCCTGTGTTGGGATCAATCAATCGCTGTACTCTCTGAACCTCAATTTCCCAAAAAATACAGGTAAGCTGTTGAATATGAGCAGCAACAGCGCCCAGTCAAGTTAGTTTCAAAATATTCAACAGAATGTTTATTAAATATAGTAACGACATACAATTTGTACAACTTGACGGACTATTAAGCGTTTATGATGGACTAAATCGGGCCATTCATGATGCAATTGATTATGAAGTCAGTCTACATGGCACATTGTTGATTGTGACACCATATTATTGATTGATAAACTTGATTCCTCCATTACATCACCTGCTAACTAACTGACGTCACAAGCAAAATGACATAACACTGTCATGAAAATCAGCAAAAGGCTCATCCCGAAAAGTGTACGAATTGTATGCCTTTGATGAATTTACAATTTAATAAATTCTGTTGAATATTTTGAAACTAATTTGATTGGGAGCTGTTGTTGCCATAAGCATCCCCCCAATCAAGTTAGTTTCAAAATATTTAACAGCTGACCTGCATACTAGTTACTTGAAATATAGATTGGGTGAAAATTTTCAGGCTTCACTGTTTTAAATCAATGGACCTTTCCATTTTTAGCTATGCCCCGCCCATCAGTAGCTAAGCTCCACCCACACCTCGCCATGTTGGGATTGATCGATCCCTGAATGCCCTACCTATCAATTTCCTGAAAACTATAGAGGGGAACTCTTGAATATTTTGTAACTAATTTGACTGGGCCCAGTCAAATTAGTTTCAAAATATCCAACAGAATATTTATTCAATAGTAAAGACATACAATTTGTACAACAACGCATAGCCCATCTTCAAATAGGCATTCGTGACATACTTATCGACGTCATTCATTATGTCATTCTACACATCACGTGGTTGATTATGATGTCATATGATGGGTGGGTACTCTGGGAAGGTGAATTCCACCATGCGCAAAAGGCAGACAGAGCTTAGCTACAAATAGGTCCAAACAATGACATAAATGGATATCATAGGTCAAACAATGTCAAAGGCTTGTGTAGGAAGGTAACAAATTGGCAGGGCATATCTACTATCCAGCTTACATCATCTACATCTTGACCAAATCCGACGGGATTAGAAATTGCTTCTGATATTTCATTTGCTATATCCTGCTGTTCCGCCACCTCGTCCATTAGATCATGTACCTTGTCTATGTCCCTGCAGACAGAAAGCCAGCCATGCATTACATGTATGTTAGCGCTAACGATTATATGCAATTAGGCAATACAAGGCTCTACATGATAGACAGTAAGGTGAAAAACAGCTTCTGCAGTGGTCTGGAGCGATTTCTATTTACAAGGCAAGAATATACTATTATTTTTAATGTACCACTGGAAGGACTGGCTCGATATAACCAAGTCAGTTCTTCCAGTGGTCTATTTTAAAAACTTGAATTAAAACAAACAAATTTGACCACTGATGAGGTAGCCCTAACACTCAAGTCACCTAAAAAGGGCTTCTGCAGTTGTCTTGAAAAATGTCCATTTGCAGACAAAGAGAAGACTATTTTTGAAATTTTTACCACTGGAATGAGTGGCTTGGTTATCGAGCCACTCATTCCAGTGGTAAAATTTTCAAAAATAGTCATCTGTTTGTCTGCAAATAGACATTTTCTAAGAGAAAACATTCAAATTTTCTTGAACAGATTTCAATTTTAAAGGTATATAAAACATGACTGTCCTTTCCACACTAGACAAATGTTCAACGCTGTCTTAGTGCATAGCCGTGTTGCGTAATTTTACTCTAACTACATGTATGTACATGCATAATATACAAAAGAGTAGTGTTCCATAATAATACGATGTGAAATTAATTGCCTACACCAGTGTAGAGACACATTTACAAGCCCCAGCCTACAAGATCACCAGCAGCAGAAACGTGACTACCTCAGAGAAGTCCTCTTTGTTTGCAAACTGGTTGGACAGTGCATCCGTGATTTCATTTGCTATGTCTTGTTGCTCGGCGACATCATCCATCAAATCATGGATTTTGTCAACATCCCTGCAAGTTGCATCGCATAGTCATCAAGAATGTCATATTAACCATTTCACCCTTATATCAGCCAAAAAGGTTTTCTGCAGTGGTCTTGAGAAATGACCATTTGCAGACCAAATGAAGACTATTTTTTTCAAATTTACCACTGGAATGACTAGCTTCTCTTGGTCTGCAAATGGACATTTTCTATGAGAAAAAAGAAATTTTCTTGAATAAATTCGAGGGTATGGTCAAATACTAATAATAAATCTAGAATACACCAGCAAATTATAGGAAAGGAGCAAAAACAAGGTCAATAGAATCTCAATAGGAGGGAGTTCCGGATTTTCTCAAACTTTTATTTTCTGGATTTTGTCGGATCACAACCCCAGCGTATCAATCCTCCTAAGCGTATGGTCACATCATCCCCTGTATTAAGATTTGAGCCAAATCAGACAAATAGTTTCCAAGATATCAACAAATCCAGAATTCAATCGGATCCAGATTTTTTTATCTGAACTGCCACGAGTCTGGAAACCATCTTGCACGGCCAGTTCCTTCATTCATGTCATTGTTAGTATTTGAGCCAAATCAGATCAACAGTTTTTTAGATACAGCCCAGAATAATCTTTACATGACTGACTATATGCAATTCTGAACTACTGAGGTAAGGGAGATTGCGGTTTATTGAGCTACTACCAGCCGGATCAGTTTTCTGGTGGAAAATCTTATAGTAAATTATGACAATACATTTTAGACTGACCATATTAGTTTTAGGCCATATTGAAATGGTAGCTGTCAATCATGCCATTGAGGCGTGTCACCTATTTATATGTAATGCACACTGTTCACTCACCGCTGAATACAATACAATATAGGCTTGTGCGATTACATGATTAACATCCCCGAATTTGTTCCAGGAAATTTCACTTTTCTCATAGAAAATGTCCATTTGCAGACCAAGAGAAGACTATTTTTGAAAATTTACCACTGGAATGACTGGCTCGGCTATCGGGAATTTGTACCGAGACTGATTAATCGACTAATCACAATTATTTTTAATTAATCAATCGTAATCGCTCAAAGCAATAACTGCACATCTCTAAAAAGTACACTAGTATATTGTGTCAAGGTCATGATTGAGAGATTGATACTTGATAGGCCTGCATTTCATTGTGGCAGCAACATCTTAGAAACATATATTCGAAATTTGTATATTTCTTTTGCGAAAATAAACTACATTATCTATTTAAAGGTGCATATCCACAGCAGAAAGCTGGAAAATAAAATTGTTAAAATTATACTTTTAGAGGCTTAATTTGTGTTCCTACATATAATGAAATGAAATAAATCTTAACATATGATGATTTCATTATGCATAAATTAATATAATTTTTTTAATTGTCAAATTGAATTAGAGGCATGAGTCCATAATTCAAATTCACAACCAAACATACAAAATTTATTTATATGGAATGAAATCATCATATGTTAAGATTTATTTGGTTTCATTACATTACGGTACACATTTTAATCCTCTAAAAGTATATAATTTCAACAATTTTATTTTCAAGCATTTTGGTATAATATACTACAACATCTTTCATCAAAATTAACTTCTCTATAGCTCAATCTAATTGATAGTGAGCTTTAACTTCTCTATAGCTCAACTCTAATTGATAGTGAGCTAAAGAAAAAAAACTTGACCTGAAGAACAATCATGGCAGAATATTCACAAATCCTCGAAACCAATGGTGTAGTGTAGGTGCCGTACATTACAAATTATCAATTGAAAACACATTAATTTGAATGCGGACACCGACCCACTCACAATGCCTCGCCTTACTTTGTAACTTAGGCAAGCTACATGTACATGTATTGCATGTCCAGTATTTCATAAGACACGTATGACGATCACTAAAAAGCCGACTGCTTGATAACATTTAACTGTCTCGGTACTGCAAGCCACCAGACAATAATTACAATGAGCAAAAACTCTTGACTTGCTGAATATTTTGCAAACAAGTTGACTGAAAGTTGTTGGTGGCTTGACAACCAACAACTTTCAGTCAAATTGTTTTCAAAATATTTAGCAGGTCCAGAGATATAACCCGTGGAATATGTCATCTGAAAAAACTCAGCAGGCGGACAGTTGAAAAATAACACATCTTATCACATAAACAAAGGCTTTCATCCCTTGTAATATTAACAATATTAGCCTGGTTAACAACACAGTGGAGTATTTTAATTGGTTGTCCGACGGAAAGTAATTTTATTTTATTTTGAGTGACCAACCAGAATACGGTCGAGGGATAGTAACAATAGAGCTTGCGACATCACGTATTATTACCCCTCCATAATGTCACATGACCAAATGCTGTTATTTGATTGGTTAAGATCAGGGATGGATGATCTGGTATTTCCCTCACACGAGGGCAATACCACATGATACACCCCGCGTGAGTAAAAATATTTTAGTTTTACTGCGCATCTAGCCATAAGTGTAGTCGAATAGCAAATGCATTACTCGACAAATTAATCATAGCCATAAAAAACGTCACACAATCTTGTACATTTCTTCGTGAAGTGATAATCCTGAGCCGCGTGATGAGCGTGTTACATACGGAAATCAACATACGGATGTGAAATGGATTACTCATAGAATTAATTGTAGAAGTAATTAGCCTATGCTAAGCCCATACTGAAGTATGATGTTATTCCAGATTAACTCTCTAGCGTGAACACGACCATAGACGCAGTTTTTGGCGTACAGCCAAGGCAGTGTCAATTTCACTCTTGCAGAACTAGTCTAGAGATGTCTAATTCAAGAATTTCTTATTTAATTATATTAAATCGATGTCTGAGGGGTAATAAATTCGTTACACCAGTGTTTTGACGGGGTACAGGCTGTTACCCCAATAAATGAATATATTTTGTCTAGTGCAAATGTTTGTCAATATTCAAAGCTATTTATTTCATGGTTAATTTCATATATATATATATATATATATATATCACAACTCACAAAGTGGTTAGTCCATTAAAGGCACAGCATAGTTGAAACAAGAGTTTTAGTGAAACTCACCATACCCTCGCATGCATACTCATTTGAGGAATGCTAAACGTGAACAGTTTGTCTTTGATAAATGACACTTCGTCTCTCCCTAAAACATCAGCTGAACTAAAAATTGTGAGTGTCAGTTGAAAACTCGAGATCTGGACCAGACAAGAAAACTTACAATCTTTAGCTTTTCAAGGGAGATAACTCTCGCGAATATGGGCAGATTTTGCCGAAATGAAATCATGACACTTCGTCCATCCATAACACATCTGCTGAAGAAAAGACTACGTTTAGGTTCAAAACTCTTCGAGATCTGCTCCGGACAAGAAAATTTTGACAATTTTAGCTTTTCAGGAGAGATAGCTCGGCCAAATATGGCCGGATTTTGCTGAAATGAAATCCTTGCACTTCGTCTATCCCTAACACATTTGATCAAAAAGAAGTGTGAGTGTAGGTTCAGAACACCTCGAGATCTTCTCCGGACAAGAAATCAGATGGGCGGACGGATGGACAGCGAGCGCCATCACATAATACGACCCCACTTACACGGGCATATAATAACTGGTACCGGCACTAATTTTTTTCAGCTTAAGCCGTCCATTGAAGGAAATTTCAATTTCCCTTTCTCCGAGATCTAACAATACTCACCATTCTGTTACTTCTGATATACAGCTGGCTCTGACAGCTAGCTCTAGGACTATAGACTTAGAAAGCTTTACCGACTCCTTGGAACAGGGTACTCGGCTCCCAACCGCCGAGTACCCGTCCACCATAGAGCTCATATTGTTTGCATAGCCACCAAACAAGAGAAATCCATGGCTTGCCTCCGTGGGGCTGGGAGGCTGGGTCCGTAACAGAATGGTGAGTATTGTTAGATCTCGGAGAAAGGGAAATTGAAATTTCCTTCATTCTCCTTCGATCAATACTCACCATTCTGTTACTTCTGATATACACCAGATTTGGTCAGTAACCTGGTGGGAAGGTGCAAGCCATAAATGCTACCTTTGCCCTCCAACCATTCACTTGTCCGGCCATCAGTGACACAACTGGTTGATATCCTCTCGCTCGACCATGTCTGCTTCTTAATTCTCTCTTACAAATGCCAAAAAAAGGAAGAAGAGCAGTGCGGTCATATAGCTATTGTCTCAAAACAGCTAAAGCGAGTGGAATGGCGAAGTCTGACACATCCCTCATATAGTAATCCGTGAAAGAGGACTCACAGTGCCCTTGTGTGACAGCCATGATGTCCTTAAACGGAACACCATTGTAAATGGCGGAAGAGGCGGCTATTCCTCTAACATCGTGCCCTTGCGCCTTGCACTTGGTGCCCAGTCGTAATCTCACGGGTAGTCTGAATGCATTCGACTACCCAACGAGAGATAGAATCCACGGATGCGGCACCATATGGCTCCTTATGGTAGATCCACAGATGTCTATCATTCGACCGTAATGAGTCTGTCCGTTTTGTACTTAGTCAAAGCACGGACTGGGCACCAGACACTGGCATCACGATCAAACCTACTTAGTTTCGGTATAATGATCGGTTTGCCGGGATATCTCAAAGATTGGTTCTTTGACATAACCTCTGCTCTTGGCAGAAGACGCAGACCTTCTCCAGAAACAATAAATCGGTTCCTCTCTGCCGAAAGCGCATGGATCTCACTGCGCCTTCTAGCTGAGGAAGCTGCCAATAGAAAGACCGCCTTTAGAGTCAAATGCTTTAGACTAGCCGAACGCAACGGTTCGAAAGGGTGCTTGGCCAGTACATTAAGCACTAAAGATAGACTCCTGGCTGGAATGACTACCGGTTGTCTCGGTCGGAGATTGCTCATTCCCTTCACCATCAACTGGGCCACCTCTGGACTATCCCTGTTGGCTAGACAAGGGATAACTGATGCCAAAGCTGACTTGTATCCAGCAATTGTGACAGGAGCTAGTCCTGAAAAGAACAGCTCACAGAGAAAGTCTGCTATTTGCTGAATAGTGGAATGAAAGCTAACAATACCCTTTTCCTCACACCAGTCTGCAAATCCGTTAACCTTGTTGTTACATGACTTGAAGGTTGACCTCCCTCTCGCAGCTGCGATGAAATCTGCAGCATGTCGAGAAAAGCCCGCCAACGTGTAACGTTGTTTGACAACAACCACACAGTCAATAACATTTCGGGACGCTCGTGTAGGAAGCGTCCCTTGGCCTGGGAGATTATGTTCGGAATCTCGGGTAACTGCACTGGATTTTCCACCCGCAGACCTCGAAGATCCGTGAACCACGGCCTGCTGGGCCAAACGGCGCTATAGCAGGACCAGGCACGGTTCCTCCCTGATCTTCACCAATATCCTCGGTAGAAGAATGCTGGGTGGGTACGCGTAAGCGTGCATCCCTCTCCAGGTTAACGCCAGCGCGTCTGTATCGACGGCATTAGGATCTGTATCGGCGAGACATAAGTCATGATTTGAGCATTTTCCCTTGTGGCGAACAAGTCCACGTTGGGGTTGCCCCAATGCTCGAAGATCCTGTAAAAAACTGGAGGGTTGAGAGACCATTCTGCTGGCAGAATTCTCTGTCTGTGAGACAAAGCATCCGACAGAATGTTCAATCACCCAGGAATATGAGCTGCTTTAAAAAACAACCGAGTAATACCTGCACCGTTGAATCAAGTGCCACACTTAGGTACATAGTGTGGGTGACTTGGTCTCGCCTTGGCGATTTCTGTATGATACTACTGTCGAGTTGTCCGACCGTATCAATATCGCCTTGCCCCTGACTTTTGGAAGAAACCTTTTCCAATGCCAGTTCCACTGCCATCATATCCAACAGATTGATATGCAGCTGGCTCTCTTGGAGAGTCCATGTGCCCGAGACCTGGTGTTCTCCCAGGTAGGGCCCCAATCCCTCCAGCGATGCATCCGTGTACACGGACAGCTGGGGTTGGGGTAGGTGTAGCGAAAAAACTCCTACTAGGAGATTCTGACGCTTTTTCCCACCCTACAAGATGCAACATTATTGGCTCCAAAACTGGCACCAGTTTTGACAGGGGTTCTATTCTCTGTTTCCACAGAGACATCAGATACAACTGGATAGGTCTTCGCATACGAGCAGTGTACGGGTATACCTGCTACATGGAGACCATCATGCCCAGCATCTGAAGAAACCGCCTCGCCTGAATGTGGTTTCCCAATCGAAACTCTTGCGGATGGCTAACAGAGACACCACTATGGGCTCTGACGGTTAAACAACACTGCCCTCCTCGAGATCGAATCGCATCCTTAAATAAATGAAATGTTGAGTGGTGTGTCAACTCAGATTTCTCCTTGTTGACTATCTAGCCTAGATCTGAAAGCAACCTCAGATTCAGAGCAGTATCCACCTCTAACCTGGCTGATGATCAGCCAATCGTCTGTGTAGGTGTGAAGCGCCACGTTCTCTTTTGTGAGAAACGCTGTCACCACAAGGACCACTCTGGTGAAAACCCCTTGGATCTGTCGACAGGCCGAATGGGAGGATTTAAACTCCCATACTAGATTCTGAAACGCAACTCTCAGAAACCTGTGACAACTCCCGTTCATAGGAATGTGGGAACATGCATCTGTCAGATCGATCGATACACACCACACCCCCTTCCTCAATCCAGCCATTACCGACCTCTGAGTCTCCATCTGAAACCGAGGCGTATGGAAACCAATTCAATGGCCTGAGACTGAGTACGGGTCTCCATCCCCCTGTGCTCTTGGGAACAAGGAACATGTTTGAATAGAAGCCTGGAGTGTTCCGGTTTGCTGGTTTATTGCCCCCTTCAGAAGCAAACGTGACACTTCGTTTTTAATAGCTTCTAACTTGTCTGGTCCCGTTGAATGGGTGACCAGACAGGTGCCAAAGACACATTCTGTGGTGGAAAGTCCCACCACTCTGGTATGTACCCCTGGGATAACCATCCCAGGACCAGACTGTCTGACGTCACACCTCTCCAAACCTCGACGAAAACGCATGACGCCTGGCCACCAAAGATGCTAAGGCCTGTTAGGGGCGTCCCAAGAAGAAGCTCCCTGACGGCAGTAGCTCGACGCATATGGTCAAGGACCATCTGCCTCCTGGACATAGTCACACGCGCCTGCACCCTTGCCAATGCGTCCATAGACAGCACCAGCACGAAAGCGCCACAGGTGGCACAGGGTGGCCTGCCCCCACTTCAGCCCACACCAACTGAAGAAGATGATAAGAGTGGTTGACAGCACTCAGTGCTGTCCTCACACACCCATCACACAGGGACAGGACTTCATTATGGTGTACCTGAGCTTTGTCCACCCGTGCCGGGGCGGGGCCACCCGCTCCAGCACTCTGAACAGCCAGTACTCAGCGGTCATTCTCAGTGACCGACGGGACAACACAATACCTGTCGTATTCCCCCCGTGGAATACGACCCCTCGCCCGCACCTCCATGGAGGCCGCAAGAAGCTGGCCCTTGTTCATGCGTTGTTTGCTATAAATAGTATCAAGCAACAGCATAAACCATGGATCCAGTCCAACAGACTGGATCAGGGCTGCGGGCAAGATCCCTGTCCTAATCGATGCACCGATGGACGGGGTACATCCTCCTCGGCCGTGGTCGAAACCACAGACGGGTCCACCCTGGCTAGCCAAGCCAGAGCCTCAGACCAATCCGTCTCCGAGGAGGACACTCCCATGAACACATCACCCGTTGACATGTTCACGGCCCTACCAGCAACGGCCTCCTGGCTAGGAGCCATTGCTGATATGGCAGGAACTCCGGTACCGTACGGCCTCCTCATCTTCAGACCCCTAAGAGTCATCACTAGACAAGGAAAACCGTGGAGCCGTCCTGGTGGACGGCTCCCATGCCTGACGGACCGGCCACCGCTACTGGACCACACTGAGGTGGCCGCAGAGAGACAGAACCCATCAGGCCGGAGCCCGACGGGACTGCCAGGGGGCCGTACGAAATGGCTCCCTCGGTGTCCAGTCCAGAACCCTGTCCAAGGACAGGGTCCGAATCAAACATGGGGAGAAACTGCCCCACAACTTTTGGCAGCAGGGACGACACCAGCGTGGGCAGAATGCTATGCAAGACACCTTGCCTAGCCGGACCAAACCACGCCGGCGGTGCCATCTCCGCTACCTCCGGTTGCAGACATGGAACGCCCCCACGGGCCGAAACGGACGCTCCACAATTTACTTTCGGACCGCCTGACCCCGCGTCAGACCCTGCCAAGTCCTTCTGGCAAGGAACTTAAGCATCATATCAACCGACCACACAGCGCAAACGTTACACCTACTGTCAAGACTACACTTAGTACAGTGGAAACAGACATGGTCCTTGCATAGAACCCGTACAATATGTGGCACTCGACACATGATGGCGGGGCTGGCTTGGCCTATAAAACCAAACCTACAATAAGCCAGCGGAACGAAACAAAAATGGAAGGCAGAGAATTAATTTTCAAATATATTGACCATAAATTAACTTGTCACCCTCCCGCACCACACCCCGCAACGTTACAGCAAAGATCGCATTGATTATGACGACAAGAACGAAGCGGGCAATAACACACCCATACACTGATCCTCAAGGATGTATAACGGAACCAGGAATCATATCGCATAGCATTCGGGGTATATTTACTAATAAATATAAATTATACTCCTAACGAAGGCCAAAACGATATGTGAAGAAACAACAAAATGTAAATAAACTGCTGTAGCACACGGTAAAACCGCAGACCACACATCTAAATCAGGAATTTTGAAACCACTGATCATTGCAAACAGATCGTGATAACACGTAAAACTTGAAAAGTTTTTCTGGTACCAATTAAAGTACGCAGCACCCAGAATCAGATGCGCGAATTAATGAAACATTTTCTTCACATAAACATCCGAGAAACACAGGTGTGACGACAACCGCTCGGATCTTACGGAGAACGACGTCAGCCGATCATCGTGTTAAAACACTGATACGGCAACACCTAATATCATATCTGCCGATCGCCTGTTGGGGATTTAAAGGAAGGCGATCATCTGGCATATTCCGTTGTTAACACACGTCCCAGATTCTTTGGGGTTAGAAATTGGAACATGCGACACATACAAAATTTTAGAGACCTAGGTCTTTTAACTATGGAATAACATGGAAATATACGACCTGATATCATCGGAAGCGTCCATATTAATCCAAAATATCCTTTTGAGAACGCACAAGCTATCACAATTAATCACAGTAAAAAGACTTAGGCTTAAACAATCTTAAGACTTTCCAACTGCAAAAAGCATGTATTCTCTTGTCGCTATGCAAACAAGAATGAGCTCTATGGTGGACGGGTACTCGGCAGTTGGGAGCCGAGTACCCGGTTCCAAGGAGTCTGTAAAGCTTTCTAAGTCTATAGTCCTAGAGCCAGCTGTATATCAGAAGTAACAGAATGGTGAGTATTGATCGAAGGAGAATGCGTTAGTTGTCAGGCATGTCAGGGTGGGTATGATTTGCCCCATTGATCATGATCATAGACTAATGGAAGATCTAAACTGGGCTCTCAGGGATCAACTTTATCAGACAATATATTATCTAAAAATTTCAGTTTACGTGATAATTAGAATCTCAAACTTAGTCCCATTTAACATCACTATTCTTTAACCTCATCGAAAACTATCACTTTGCGCGAGATAAAACTTGTGCAATGTGGTAATTTTCAAATCGGTTGATAAGTGATATCAAACAGGCCCGAGTTTGCAGTCAGTTATACATTGAAATACTCACATGTTATTGTGCGCTCCTTTCAGAGCCTTAGCTGCAGCACCCATGACATTGAGCACCTCAGTATTTGTGCTAGCATTCTCGAGGGCCTCCCGCTGAAACTCTATTGTGGATAATGTGCCGTCTATTTGTTGTAATTGTTTCTCATAGCGCTTCTTTCGTTTTAACGCTTGTAATGCAACTGTTATAAAGCAAAGCAATACAACACATGACAAGGTCATACACATTTTTTTTTTAAACCCTCCTACCGCAACTTTTTTTCCATACCTACAAAAAAATAATGCTGGTATTTTAAGGCATTCTTTTCAGCATTCTTTCCATCTAACAATTTTTGGCGAGGTAATCAACCAAATTTGGTATGAGATACCCATATGGTTGTGGAGTGTAATTGTGGGCATTTGGGTCTGAGCCCGGGGGGATGATTAAGAAATCAATGCAACTCCTCTTGACTATAGAGGTAGTATGGACATAATTCAACCAAATGTGGCATGTTAGTTACACATAGGACTGTGGAGTGCAAGAGGACATTTACATTTGGCTCCGCTCCACCATGTGGTGGGGTGGGGGTGTTAAACTGTCAAGAAATTAATTGAAGTGCAAATCCTCCGATACACGGATTGGATGAGGGCAATTTACATTTGCCTCTGACCGCCGCAAAAGGGGAGTGGGTGGGTAGGTGGGTGTGCTGTCAAAAGGTTAAAGCGATGAACATGACCCATGGGGATTTGCGAATATGCGTCATCGACCGAGCAATCTAGATGTTATTGAATAATAACATCTAGATTGCTCAGTCGATGACGCACATTCTAAGATGTTATTATTCAATATTGTGTGATTATGGTGACGGTGGCCATGCACTAAATCAATGTCAACACTTGTATTTTTATTTTATTGATGCACTGGCAACGTGCGGCTTCAATTTCCATGTGCTAACTTAGCCGACTTGTAGTTAGGCGTGTGCGTATTATTACTCGATTAATCGGCCTGGTTAAAAAAATTACACCGCCATAACAACAAAGGCATATTAATGACGAAAGCTGCAATGGTGTTTACAAATGTAAATTTTTGAAAATGTATCACTGGAATGCCTGGCTTGAGCGCATCAAGCCAGGCACTCCAATGATACATTTTCAAAGTGTTTTCTCTTGGTGGACGTGCATTCCCTGAGCAAAATTCTAATTTTTGTGGCCGATTGCATTAAAAAGTAATAAAAAGGTAGATTTTTAAATACTTTATGCTGTAGAGTTATTCACGATTATTCGATTATTTCATTTTTAACCATATAAATTCACGATTTAAAAAATAATCGTGATTTTCGATTTAATCACATAATCACACAAGCCTACTTGTAGTATGCATATATGTCAGGCTGTTTCGGATCACTACTTAAAAAAATATTTCCTGTGAATTTATTCATAGAATATTTTAAATCAAACATGTTAGATTTTGATAACACACATTTGTACTTTATGCAAATTAGCTTGACCTTTGCCATTCCAAAAATTTCACAATAGAGTGAGTCAACCGAATACAGAAATTTTGATCACTTTGGATAGTTGTGGATCACGTCATTTAAACTGACAGTTTGAGGACTATAAAATAACAGTTTCGAAACCAGTCTTATCCCATTTTCATGTTTTGAGAAGACAAAAGACAAGAATATGAAAAATATCATTGATATACAAACATGCATTGTCTATAGAAGCATTTTCAGGATACACCGCTATAAGAGATGAGCTTGTTTTCGTGTCGGCCGTAATGAATCATGGTTATCGTGACAGGACTTATTATTATTTTAAATGCTGGAAATCTGGTACAATTTAGATAATGATTTTTATGTTTCTTGATCATAGATAAACTAAAGCTTTTGAAAAACATAACAAAATATTAAATCAAACCCTGGTTCCAAAGAATGTGATTGATGATTAAGATAGTGATCCGAAACTGCTGCATCCAATGCATATCAGTGATTATTACTGGGCTAGGAATCACAAAGAATCATCATCATCATCATCAATTTACAAGGCATAAGCCAAGAAGTGTAAGTTACGCCTGGCATACGTGTTTGACTTAAACAGGATTCACGAAGATAGACATTAGTTTTTTGTCATAAATAAACGCAGATCTCTCTAGTACGTGGATGCACAAATCGTCGGTGTGTCAAGAATGCGGAAGTGCAGATGATCTCGAGTCTAACAGCTGTCAAAATTTGCATTACCATAATTACAATGCAAAAGAAAAGCGATTTATTAGCTCACCTGGCCAGGAAATATAGTAAATACAATGCTTATTTTTATATTAGTTTCAGACAGTCATAATATACATCACCTCTCTTATTCTTCTGGCCATTTTTCTTTGCTGTTGATAATTCCTGTTCGATTTTTTTCTCTAAAAAGTCAGATTTCTTCATTAACATTTCCTCAACTTCACGAAGTCTCTGAATAGATTCTTGTGGAGTCGGTGGCTTTCCTCCTTTCTCCTTTGCCCCGAATATCCTTTGAAATAAACTCATTTTGTAGCTGAAATGTATCACAGTAAATAACGTAGCGGATCTCCTGTTAAGGTTTATTATTGACTTCTGTTGAAAATAAACACTGTTTTATGTTTCCGTGTTTGACACTTCCTTGAGCGGTTTTGCGTTGCAGTCAATACGCTCTAATTTTCAATTGGTCAAAATTAGTCGCGTTGTGAAAGGGAGATAATTCGCCAAAATCTTGTTAACAACTGACTAATTCTCCCGTCTTGGTCATAACCACGGGATGAACGCTCATTTGTAGTATGTATGTCGCGGAGATTTTTGTCTTGGTCATAATTTTCGCTTCTGGGCGATTATATTTAAGCCAGAGTTTCACTCATAGATATGGTATACCATAGATCGTGCTCTTACAAATACAAAATAAGAATAGGCCACTGCAACATAAGTACACGCAAATTTTTCTTTGCTCATCGAGTGTCGCCATGATGGAATGGTCTACCATCACACATAGTAGAAGCAAAGAACATGGACGAGTTTAAGCATAAACTGGACACACATCTTAAATACCGTACATTCACTTTTGACTAACTTGCACAGAACTAATTATACTTCATATGATTGCACCAGCATACGGGCAAAGACAGTTATTTCAAATGCATCGTGGTAGAAATTCAATTATATATTTATCGATAGCCATACTTGACAGGCTTGGTGGGTCAATCCTCCTGTATATCTGTACACCTTTATATCGACAACCAGATAATTCAAGAAGCACAATATGCTAAGTTTTTAGGAGTCTATCTGGACAAAAGTTTAACATGGGAGAAGCATATTGAAATTATTACTACCAGGGTAGCAAAAAGCATTGTCATCATTCGCAGACTGAACCCCTATCTAACACCTAATATTATTAAAAACCTGTATTGCACAATGATACTTCCTCACATCACCTACTGCAATCCTATCTGGACTAATACATCTCAAGCTAGACTAAAAAAACTAAAATCTCTGCAAAAGCAATCTATTAAACTATTTTCATAAACAGCAGGTGGCCAGGATATCTTTAAATCGGAAAAGGTCTTAAAACTTGAGGACATTGGAAGGCTCCAATTATACACAATCTTAAGGGACTTCCACAATGGCAACTTACCCTCATCCTTATCTAACATTTTATGCTCAATACACAATTAATGCATCCTCACAACACAAGAACAAGAAATAACCTCCACTCAACACACCACCAAACAAAAGCAGCACAAAAAAACCCTCATACAAAGCAATTCAGTTATGGAATAATACAGACACAAGCACATGCACAGACGTCATAAAGCTACAGTCTTTTAAGCAGAATATCAAAAAGATTATAGAAACCTATTAGACTCTGGAAAACACTCACCATCATGGCACGCTATTCTCATACTTGCACCCGGTCGACAGAACAAATAATAATAATAATAATAATAATAATAATAATAATAATAATAATAATATCTGTCATAATGGTAACTACCAAACTACTACCTCTACCAATACTCTGTCAATGATAATAAGAATATGTAACAAAGAATTATAACTTAAGCAAGATAAGCACACATCCCTCTGTCATGTCTTTCCCTGTAAATATGTTGTAAATTGTCATACGTCTATCAACTGTTGGACCGCTGCAAGCCACCGGACAATAATTCGAATTGGCAATGACTGGATTGGCTGAGTATTTTGGAAACAATTTGACTGAAAGTTGCTGGTGGCTTAGCCACCAACAACTTTCGGTCAAATTGTTTTAGAGGTACTCAGCATACCCTGAGTTAGGCTCCATGGAAAATGTAGACTGCAGAGGCTTGGCAACGAGACAGTTAACTATATGTATATATAGGACTATAACATGTTAACCTTATGTATTCAGTATTCTTATATCCTATATTGTTGCTATATGTTATATGTAGGGGGTCCACCGCCACATAGGCTCTGCCTTTGGTGGACTACCTGTTGTGAAACTGTAAATGTATATTCTATATCAAAATAAATAATCTTGAACTTGTACTTGAACTCCTGGTGGGTGGCACACCGCAGCTGACCTAAGGGCTGACTATGTGTCTTGGCTGTAGGTGGCACACCGCAGCTAACGACCATGATACATCAGCTTGCCAGTTAAAAACCTTGTAAACATTACAAACCTTGTACAAAATCATGTGCAAAACTGGAGGAGTCTGGGTTTAGGGCTGTAATTGCACAACACACCCCCCCACCCCCATTGTAATTTGACATGGCAGTGATATGGTTTGGGTGTTGAACCACACCAACCTAAATCGCATTAAAACGACGTACCATTTATATCCTATATACAGTACGATTATTGCATAGAATAAATATACTTCTAATGATTGGACGTTTTATCTGCGCCGACCTATCATTCAAATAATGCAGTCATTTAAAAATGTATTGTGATAACAAATCCAATTATATATGTATGTGTATAGCTAGTCATGCTAGACAGACTTGGTGGGTCAGTCTTCCTGGTAGGCGGCGCACCGCAGCTGACCGAAGGGATGATTAAGTGTCTTGGTTGTAGGCGGCACACCGCAGCTGACGACATGGACATTGTCACCTAGCCTGTCAAAAACTGTAAATATTTGTAAATCTTGTAGCATAGTTATATGTAGCATACGCATAATTTCTTTTTTTGCAACTTCTCTTTCACGCATGCAGTATGTAAAGTAGTATTGAATCTACCGGGACACAAAGAAGCCAATGGCTTATGTCCTTTGAAATGATGATGATGATGATGTACAACAACAAACTAATTTGATTTGATAAATGTAACAATTACAAATATAATAGCAGGATAACTAGAGGCTATTGCATTGTATTTGGTAATTTCCTCCTTTATATAGGAGCACCGCCCAGACTGGCAGCGTCACTCCTGAGTGAGGTTCCTGGTCACATCCACACACATTGGGGTGTTTCTACAATTATTTGTAATGTCTTTACAGTCGACAGTCTAGATAGTGAATCAGGGAGCCACCGACAGCGTCGCTGACAGAAGAAAGGGAGAGGACAGATGCTTGACGTACAGCTAGATGCTAGAGCAGGCTGCCAACTATGCTGCACAGTGAAGTTGTAGTTTGGATCGACCGGTCGGGAACTGGCCATACCAGCTAAGCTGGGTACGCGCCGTCCATCCTGGATTCGTTCCCTGAACACGCCCCCCCCCCCCCTGGGTAGAGCTATAAGCGTATATGGGTCTATGAGAGAAATTGTGTTGTAAAAATGACTACGTTTGTTAAAGCGCATGGCATGCATGCGCGCGATTAATACTATTTTTGACAGAGCGCATATTGTACGACCAAAATAGGATGACGCTCTTAGTGTACCGAGAAGATACAATGTAATCCTTTTTAATTACTTGTTCCCGCCGAATCTGGCATTAATCAAAACCAGAATTCTACGGGCTTTCCAAATCTGTAAACCATTTCAAAATAGGTTAAGAAATAGCTGAGTTATCCACGGAAAACCCCTTTTGATTATCTTCAAGGTATTGCCGTGACGTTATAACCACGTGTACGCAAAACTTCTAGAATGTTCTAGAACATTCGACTGCGTTATTATTAGCTACGCGCTGATTGGCTGTTGCTCAGCCGATGATTGGCTGGAGCATGCGGCTATGACGACACAAGTAGTATAAAAGGAATTGAAATCCAGAACTCGTGAGCATCCTCGGCCAGGGGCCGATTAGGTTGGATCTGTGTCAGCTACAATCAGCAAGACAGGCATTAAGCAGATCATTTCAGTCTCTGTCGGTTTCTCTCCCATAGCCAGCAGCAATCCAACCCACCGCACTAAAGCAATTTTCTATCTCCCGTTGGTGCGGGAGCATGTTTGGAACTTTTGAATATCGTTCTCGAATACATCAAGAACTAACTCGGAACACAAACTTGTGGTGAGGCCTTTCCTGGCCTAGAAATGTGATTCTACAGATGTAGAGGCAGCGATGTTCTTTGGTGGATGACTTGCCGGATCTGCCGGCCATGCCAAAAAGTGGTTATTCAGCCGTCCCCGCACTGATGTCGTGCAAGTTTATCCAAACTTTTTGACCGCAGCAAAGTAAACTTTGCCCAGTACGTCTTCAGAGCTGGCTGACATACCCCGCACCATTAAGCTTAGTTATGTATCTTCATCCGCATTCAATAACCCCTGCTTATGATCGGGTTGTTGGCAACTTCCATCCATACCATCGGTGTACGGTAACTTTCGTCATAGCAGTAAATGTTATTGTATCTCTTGCTGGCTACTCGTTAGACATTCTATATTGTGATTACAGTCCTGAGTTCGATCCGCTCCCGTCATGGGCTGCTTGCGGGAATCCTGTTTGCAAAAACCGGCATGCGAGACCTTTCCAGCTTCCAGGGAAGGCATCAACTCCCATCAAACCAAGGATGACGTATCAATTTCAGTAACGCGATAGTCCAGGCTTAAGAATGGCTACCAGGTATTCAAGTAGCTATACTTGACATTTTAATTATCCCATTAATTACATCTTTGATAATTATGTCGTATCTGTATAAACGGTCCCGATGACTAAAAGGCACCGTAACGGTCTTAGGACCGCTAGTTATAATTTCTGTATCTGTTTATAGTTATTCTTATTTTCTGTATGGTGTTTTTGCTAACCGCATCATAGTAGGTTCCTCAACCTGTACTATATATATATATTATTCTGATCATTTCACATTGTATTGATTGTTCTGGTTAGTTTATATATGGCAAGTGGCCATCAGTTTATATGTTTTGCTTATTTGTAGAAAAATATAGGACATCAGTGCAAGTAGGAAACACTATGCAGCAACATTTATATATGCAGCACTTTCTCCTGCCACCAACAATTTTTCCCTGAGGTCGCTGTCCATGCTATAACTCTGTTTAGCCCAGCA
The DNA here is from genome assembly GCA_034401795.1 of Chaetoderma sp. LZ-2023a. Taxonomy (NCBI): domain Eukaryota; kingdom Metazoa; phylum Mollusca; class Caudofoveata; order Chaetodermatida; family Chaetodermatidae; genus Chaetoderma; species Chaetoderma sp. LZ-2023a. The sequence continues at coordinate 17,404,659 of CM067367.1, read as the reverse complement.
TGCTACTGACTAAAAACCTTTTCTATTCAGCTCGATAGGATAGGTTTAATATGATTAGAGACAATCTCTTCGTTAGGAGATGCGTAGTGTACGCCTCTTTTCCGGTAGTTGCGATAATTTAGCCCCGCACTCCGGCAAGGTTGTGTAAGATTGGCCAACATACCTAAAGGGCCTCATATTTCTAAGTTATTGTCTCTCTTCATGTTCCACTAAGCCTTATGGCTTCTCAACTGTTTGGATGTCCCTATCCGCACCATGGACTGATCCGATCCTGGGAAACTATTGGGGTTTCCAAGCAGTGATGGCCAGGGTATGGTGTCACACACATTCCCCGCATATCTTCGGATACTCAGTAGTTAGTTACTTTTGCTAATATAGGAAAGCACTGCTAAAACATATCTTAATTATTATTTTCCTTAATCTGCTGAACAATCCTCCGACACCACAGTGCATAACTGGACAACTTGTGTTTAAACCTAACGCCAGGTTAAAAAGTTAGTTCCGTAGGACCTGGTGACGGGTGAGATGCGCATCCCCACCGAATTCGGTAAAAATGTCTGGGCATGATATCTAGATCTGCCACGCCCTCACGGTGGGTATTCGTCTCTCTTGCCACCACCATAACAAAATAGATCAGTTACCTAAAAATGCTTTTGTGGAAAGTAACCACTGTCCTGTGACGTTTTATTTGGATATGAAGCGAGATGTCCGGATTCTTACCCAGTTTGGAGGTTTTGCAAAGTAACATGTATGCACGCTGTCTTCAGTATTGATGTCTTAGGGCAGCCATTCTCAATGACAGCCGTATCTACAAAGCTAGGTAGACGCCAGCCATTTGCGGCCTAAAATAGATCTTGTCTCTGAAAATTAAATATTAGGTTAGGTATAGAAGAAGGCACGCATAAATAAAAGCGGCAACTACTAATTCAGCATATTGAGAATTACATAAGACGGTGACATGGGAATCCTTCGGGAATCGCTCATCCCGCCTTCACGCAAAACAGCACACAACCGTATAGTCATAATTTCACTAGGTATGGTCTTTTCTTTACAGCATTTTGGTTGAATATTAGTGGGCCCTTTTCGGCCAAAACTCTTCTCCCGCTTTAAGCAATGGTGACATTTTCCTGTGAAGGAGGCCCGCGCGAGGCACTTGCCTCTCGCAAGGATTCAGTAATGACGGCCCGCACGAGGATAATACTCCTCACCCAAACTAGCACTAGGAGTAGTGCCCGCATGAGGTACATGATTTTCCGACACTGCAAAAGATAATTTTCTTTCCTTTCAGCTTAGAGGTATAATAGCTTATATTAAGTTAATTAGTTATCTCGTGTACGAGAGCCTCCCTTATGGGGATACCTCTGCCGACCTACGAGTCTGTGTGGTACTTCCGGGAGCCCCACGTTTAGAAGTTCGTCAGGCTGTCTCTATGTCTTGTATTTTCGTATGCTCATTATATTTATCTAGCATACTTGATGGTCTGTTTAGGTAAAAATATTGTATAGACTTATGTTAATTAGGTCACCAAATCAAATCTTGTAAGTCCATAGATCACAAAATTGCTATGGACAGGCATACTGGTGACACAAACTCTTGGGATGAGACCCTAGTGTTTAATGTTCGCGACGATGGTCGCACGGCCCCACCAGAACGATTGGGTTCCACCGGCCTTAGGAGCCGGTCTTTGTTACCTGTAGGACAGTATCGTACAGGATCCATCACCCACAGACCGGAAGCTAACCAGCGTCATCATTCGCCATGCACTTGTGGCACAGCGAGTCAACACCAGACACTGGAACGGCCCGACGCTACCCCACGAGCTACAAGTGGCGCCCGATGTGGGGTCGAAGAACATCATTATTAACGCGCAGTGAACTCACGCCCACACCGCATATTGAGCTTAGTTCTATACCATCTCCATTTAGTGATGACTCCCTCGACCAAGAGGTAGCGTCATACGATGGATTCCAAGCTCACATGCTCACTGACTTTGCCAGGAATTCACCAGCGGAATCAACAACTCTGCAATATAACCTGTTTTCGCCTGTCAGTGACGGCACCTTTCAGGATGCCTCACAGGCGGGAACAGAGTTTAGAACCATATCGGACGTCCACGACAGGCCAACTCCATCAGGGCCGAATCGTGGATGATCACGACAAAGACCCGATTACGGGCACACCCATAATCCTTCAGACTACTATTGTTCACCCATGTCATCTACGGAGACCATGTGGCAGGGTTACAATCCATATCATAGACAACCTCCCACGCCGCCCCCATCAAATACATCACTATACTCGAGGAGCACACCGCAGCATCATCAGGAGGAATCGGCACCACCTTTTCACCAGTATATCAGTCATGCTACACACCACGACCGCCAGCCGACTGCACCACCACTATATGAGAAATATCAGTCCTCACCTCGAGAGGAAAGTCCATGTAATCGTCATAATATTCCGCTTCCCGTCCATAGACCCATGCCGGTCTATGGTTCTACAACAGGGCAGGCTTCACTAGATTGGAGTACACACGTTCTCGCTCCTCGGCATCAGCATCGGCATCGACGGGAAACACCAACACCACTGTAACCACCACCTGCACAACGACTATCCTCAGAATACTCGTCAGTCTCCCAAATACCACCACCAACTGGATTTCAACCACTTCATTCTTTCCATGGTCTTGGCCGAGTAATTCTCCCTCCCGAATTTAGTGGGGAGAGAAACTGGACCAATTGTAAAACACAGTTCGAGATAATAAGTCGAACTACCCACTGAAACGAGCAGCAGATGGGTGAATATCTCGCTGCAAAGCTTTCCAGAAAAGCCCTTCAAGTTCTTGCGGATCTCGGGACTGATTATACATCCACTTACACCCAGTTGGAATGAGCACTAACCGAACGATTTGGCGACACGGCTCTCCGAGAAACAAGCTGTTTGCAACTTTAAAATCTCCGACAATGCGCGGGAGTAACTCTACCTGAGCTAGCTAGTCGAATCAGAAGGCTAGTCACCCATGCATATCCTAGCACCAACTTAGAAGGCGTAACACATCTGCATCTTGACACTTTCATCGATGCATTAAGTGGTGAACCAGCCCTGAAAGAAAAACTATTTCTTGGCGACCATGGTAGCTTGGCCCAATTAACGGCTACCGCGGTCCGCATAGAAAACTTTCTGGAGCGGGAGAAGAACAACCGATGTCAACTTCACCCTATCAATGAGGTAGAGGATGCAGCTATCGCCATGTCCACCAACGCTCCCCCCCCCAGATCATCAACACCTACGGCACCAGTACCACAGCAAACAAATTCACAGAATTCCAATCAGAATCAAGTGCCTGGAGGAAGGGGGCGTAACCGCAGAGGAAGCTACAATGGAGCCCCCAGGCGCGGGAATCAGCACAACAATAACAATAACGGCAACATAAAGGAACGAATGGACGAGATCCATAAGCAGATCTCATCATTAACAAATTTAGTAACCACACTCTGCACAAACCTCCCCACCACTCACTTTAGAACAGCGAACACCACGAACACTGCACCGCCACCAAACACATGTTTCAGATGCGGTCAGCCAGGCCATTGTAGGGAACGGGGCCCTAATTGACCTCCATCAGTAATGCCTGCCCCTGACCACAGCACACCGCAACCGGAGAAGCCATTACCGAGAGGGATAGGCTCATCGAAGGGTGACAGCAACAGGTGGCAGTGGGCCCGCGAGGGCCCCGGCACACGTAATACAAAGAATCCTATAGTGCAGAGGAGATACTGAAGGCCTCCATGTCTACCGAAGGATGAATTAACATCCTACTGTGGTACCGTCTAGGCGGCGCATTGTTCGGACTGCTGAGATCTTTGGTTCATCTGATCTCAGTAAGTGGACATGCGTGGTAGGAGGCGACAAACCTCACCCAGGGCAAACCAAGTCTCTGTATTAAAAGAGCCGGGTAATCAGAGACGCCCTGCAGACAAGGAAAGGTACCTAGCCTAGGCTGCATCCTGTGTGGGGAACTGGGCGTCCATCCAGCGTGGTGGGGACAGCGAACCACACTGGGAAGGCCAAAGGGTACAAGCAAAACTCTTAAGGGCACCGATCAAAGAGTCACCTCGGTGCCCTATCTGCTTCCCAGATCAACTGCAGCCCCCGTACAACAACGTTCGGTTGCCAACTATTACCAACCTAATTCAGCTTTTACACCTACACCAAAACGCGCGGCCTCATATATGTCGATGCCTATGATGGCTCCCGCATCCACAGCATCGCCATTCCCCTCTATCTCTGCACCTAACAAGCCTTCTCTCCTTTGTAAAACGGCAGTGGTAGGTTGTAGCACCTCCGCTGAAACAACGTTTTTGCAAGCACCATGTCCCGCCACCAAGACACTGAATTCTTGGTGTCCCTTGGTGGTATGCAAAACACCATCCCGCACAACATCATCTCCCGCATCCACAGTCAGCAGCGATTTGGGAGAAACGGTTCGTTCCACCCTGTGGATTCGTAAACGCTGACATAGACGGGGAGAAACATGTCCCTGGCGGTGTCACTGTTTCGTCTGTGCTTCGCCAAAGCAACCAATGAAGCATTGCAAGAAATGGCTCACGCAGGTAGAGCTTATCCGCCACCCCGTACGCACCACTGTCTACACTAATACTGCATACCCAGAAACATCTCCATCATCATTGCGAGCCCCAGCTCCGCCTTCGCCGCAGCCCTCACAGCAGCGGTGACGACGGACTGGCCCCTTCCTCACTCAGCCATCCACCACATTAAAAGAAGCCAATCGGAAACAGACCGATTATACACAGAATGATTCCGCTCCGACACCATTGTCACGCGCCGCGTCATTGGAAACTCTTCCACAGGTACACTGCAAAGTGATATACAGGTGTGCCTGTCTGTTTAGCGGTATTTCCACCAGTGCCACCATTGACACTGGTGCTTCAATCACAGTATTCAACAAGCGCTTATATGAGAGCATCCCACCTCATGAAAAGCCTCCCCTTAAACCTACAAACATTTATCTACAGACGGCTACGGGAGCTGAAGTGCCCGTAGCTGATGTAGTTAATCCAGTTATCCAAATAGAGGAGATGAAATTCATACAGCGAGTTGTCATCGCCTCTATTCATAATGATGCCCTCCTTCGCTCTGATTTTCTCAGTGCCAGCAAAGCCATCATACACTGCAAACAACAGGAACTCGACATACACAGCCGACGGATACCTCTTTGACTGGTATCATCATTATATAACACATGCACAGTAATATTATCAAGTACCACCACAGTTGAGCCGGGCCAAGAGCAAATCTAGTGGACCACTGCCCCGATTCTTGCTCATCCTAATCCAAACCTTGATTTCATCTTAGACACTGATGCGTTGGCTTATGCTATTGGTGTGGTTCTATCTCAGGTCACAGAAGACGGAACGGAGCAGGTATTGGGTTTTGGTTCGCATACTTTGAATAAAACGGAGAGAAAATATGCAACCACCAACAGAGAACTATTAGCGGTGGTACATTTCGTCAAGTACTATAAACACTTTCTATATGGGCGCCCCTTTACACTCCGTACAGACCATGCCTCACTACACTGGCTCAGGAACCTAAAAAATCCGGGGGGACAGGTAGTGAGATGGCAGGAATCCCTGCAGGCCTATAACTTCAAAGTTGTTCACCGTCCCGGCAAATTGCATGGGAATGCCGACGCCCTCAGTAGAGTTGGTGTGGAGGCTGAACATGAAGAGGCCGCCACCATGACACAGTCAACACAGCTATCTCCGGAGTTCCCCGAATTGAGGTGCGCAGAGTTGAATCCAGCGAAAATTGCACACAACCAAAATAACAGACGTGCAGACACGAAATATATACCCGTAGATCCAGCAGGGGTACGTCCGCCCAAGGAATCGGTAACACCATTATCCACCATGGCAAAATATTATTACCAAGGGTTCGAAGAATGTCAACTAATAAATAACGTTCTATACATTAATAACTGTCTGGTAGTCCCGAAAAGTTATCGTACCCTTATCTTGAGCAACTACATGATAACACCGGGCATCTGGCCATGGAAAGGTCAGTTACCCGTATCAAATCGAGATTCCACTGGATCAGAATTCACGATAGTGTCAAGGCATGGGTTGCCAAATGTATCCCATGCCAAAGACGTGCTGTTGGCCAGCACCGCATCGCACCCTGCCAAATTAAGATTATTGGTGCACCGTGGGAGCGAGTGGCTATCGACGTGCTCAGACGCTTGAATACGACGGATGATGAAAATAAATACATCCTCATATTACAAGACTATTTTACGAGTGGAAAGGCCCCTATGTGGTAGTAGGTAAGATGTCAGACGTGACCTACCATATCCGTGCTTCGGATGGCCTGAACTCAGTCATCCACTTCGATCGGCTTAAACCATGTGTCAGTGATGACCCAGCACCAGAGTTCGGACTGGCCATTTCCCGTGACACCAGTACCCAGACAGATATTTCTACGGAAAATAGTATTCCCACGGTTAGCGCAGAGCACTGCGGTGCCAGTTAAACCCAACTTCTACCAAGCCAGAATGCAGGTGAACAAGCGGCTAACGCTGACGATGATGACGAGATACGTACTCACCCTCTCCCTCCTCAGCTCGGGTCTACTCGATCTGGGAAACCGCATCGTAAGAACTTTGTGTTTGTTTTGTCCAAGGGACTGGATGGAAAAGCTGTTCCCCCGATCTCTTCCCACTCCTACCCACTTCATGCTATGCCCCCCCCCCCATCATAGAGTTGCCACAAGCGGAAGCTGAGGCTGACTCAAGCCGTGCTTCCCGTGGGCAGAACATATGATGAATAGCATGGAAGTGAAGAGGCTAGATGAAGCCTTAGCGTGTCTAGAACTGCAAAACCGTACAACGAGGTGTACCTGACAACTTCCCAAAAACGAGAAACCACACCCCTCCCAAGGGACACCCTCTCCGGTAGTCCCACCACCGCCATCACTCCAATTCGTATCCCTCATCTATACACCAAGTTCGGACATCACCGGCCCAGTCCATTTCATACTCCACTCGTCGTCTGTTGACTGTCAATCTTCAGATATGAGAGAGACTGCTGCTACAGAGGAGGTGGCATTCCGCACTGCACCGACCAACATTACCCCCCCCCACCCCCTGCGGTGGGCAGGAAAGCTGCCTGTTCAGTAGACTCTCGGCTCGAATTTTCCCGGTGTCTAAAAACTGCGACAGGACACCAACCATTGTGTAATGGGAGATGACCCCATCCCCATGTCCAAATGCCACCCCATCCATTAGGCCTACCATACTCCCCCGTAAGCAGTCAGGACATCACACCACAGAGAGAACGTCATTACATACAGAATACAGTTGCCCTCAAGGCTGGATGCATCAACTCATCATTGCGCGTACATCACCCACATAATCGGTTATACTCAGCATAACAGAGACATTCAACACCGGCAACAACATCGTTTAGCAGCACCTATCGGTATTAATTAATTCCCGGTAGAGACGTAAACACTCCCACAACAGTTCCACCCACACCAGATGCGGTAGAAATAATATCTCCCGCAAACCCCCACCTCCAGCAATAACAACAGACTCGGCGTTCACCAGCATGGAAAACTGGAATGTGCCCACTTCGCTTTAACATTGGTATCATACAGCAGCCTGGACCTCCCGACAAGAATAATATTATCAACAAACAACAGCCAACAAATCGCCCGCACACCCCTCCTTATCTAGTTACGGGAGAACTGATCATATGGATAGAAGGATTGCATGACAGCCATCTACAGTACGCGTCATGGGAGAAACGTTTGTCCAATGCCCCACCCTCTCCCACGACCTCGTACGAGAACAGCCAAAACTACATACATCATTTCCTCGTAATAACAGTCGATATTATTAAGTGAGCAAGATGCCCGCATTGTCGTCAGTCCCGAGTATGATTTTGCTACTGAAAAGTTGAAATCGATAATGGATTGATCAAAGTTACAACAGCATCCGACAGGTCTAAAGTAACTCTGTCCCGCCCATGGGCTCGGCCATTACAGAGTGAAATATCCTCAAGGTTAGATAAAGTTGACATCATGCCGCCTCCCCCACTCCCGCACCTGGCGGCCATAAAAACGTCACCTTCACCACAGCGCAGGTATCATCCACAGATAACCAGCTACGCTTATCAAACTCAAATCACCAACATGTCAGGAACATAGACACACAGGTTGACTGTATTCACAATCTCCAAACGACGGCATTGTAAATTGTAACACTGTGTGCACCCACTTCCGAGTTGTACTGTAGTGTAACCATTATTAAATGGTATTAATGTGTCTCGTCTAGGCAGGGACGGAGCTAGTTCTACCCATTGAGGAGAATTCTTGGCAGCCCTCCCGCTCAGAAAACACAGCTATCTTGTCGGGATCAGTAGATTTGATCCACCGCCTGAATAGATCCGTTTAAACCACACATCAAATTACATACAGCTTTACTGTTAAATATTTGATTAAGAACACAACTGTTCTACCGTGCTACAAATCATTGGCGCACGGGCCGGTAATGTGGCATCAAAAATCGATCAGTATGATTACAAAAATTCTCTTTTCTGTGTTCCAGTCCATAATCAACACGGGCTGAGAACTACCTTTTACAGACAAGTACAAGACGCATGTTTAAGAACCCGCGCAAATAGGAACATTATTTTAAACGGAATCTTAATATAACATGTATATTTCCATATCTTGCATCTTCAAAGACTACACCTCAGCAACAGTATTTCGGCCATCGCCGTAAACAGCACGTATGTTTCCAATCAACCACGTGCTTCCAAGGACCGGGTGACTTTTACTGCTATTTCCAGTAAATTGGATCAAACGCTTTAAACAAAACAGCGGCTGCAATACGCGACTACCACAGCGTGATGGAGGAGTGGCGAGGGTGAGTTGGGGTAATTACCGCTGACGTCACCAGGCTCCCACACCCCATCGGGTGCTCCAGCCTAAAATTAAAACAGGCAAGTTTATAAGCATCCAATCTGTAAAACCGCATCACGCTAATTAAAAGGCAATGCTTCACGGGAATAAGTAGTACCCTGTTTTTATGTTGATCAAAGAATTTGAATACGCTACGGTAAGACTATATATGTTAGATCAATTGAATCCCATCCCTGGGATGACTACGGTTATCTGACACAGCTGCGCAACTTAGTTGCCCAGCTGTGTCACACACAAATTGAGCACTGCGGACTCCGGTGTTGTAAGAATGTTGTGTGCGACGTAAAGTATGCAACACCCCTGCAGTGCAATAACATCATAATCCATTCATGCGGTCTCAGCTATGCTGAGGCTACCTGATAAACTAACTTTTGAGTTATTATTATGCTCTATCTTTCTTATTATTATTCTTCCTGTCTTAGATGTCAGGACGCCTATGGGGTCAGCGAGAGCTGCCCATTGCGGACCCGCTATAACGGGCCGCACATATTTTTAATCAAGATACGTGTTGCGTACGCCTTTATTTACCTGGGGTGCACAAGTAATTCGGCCGTAACATTTTAAATATCCAATAAGGGTATGTTACGTGAAAATTATATATTTGATATACATATATTTTATATATTATTATATAAATTAAAACTAAAAGTATGCCTCCCCTCTCCTCTTTGGCACCTCTATGTGCTCTGTCTCTTAAATGCGCGTCTATTGCGTCACTACTCCTCTCCAGCCTATAATTCCCGCCTAGCGTACATCCGTGCATCCATCCGCAATGCACGATCGTTTGCCATGGATGTAAAACTAGGAGGGGGTGGTGTAGTTCGAATCGACCGGTTGGGAACTGGCGGTACCAGCTAAGCTGGGTACGCGCCGTCCGTCCTGGATTCGTTCCCTGAACACCCCCCCCCCCACCGGGTAGAGCTATATGCTTATATGGGCCTATGCAAGAAATCTCGTTGTAATGACGACTAAGTTCGTTTTTGACAGAGCGCATATTTTTGCGACCAAGATAGGATGACGCTTTTAGTGTACCAAGAAGGTACAATGTAATCCTTTTTAATTACTTGTTCCCGCCGAATCTGGCATTGATCAAGACTTGAATTCGACGGGCTTTCCAAATCTGTAAACCATTTCAAAATCGGTTAAGAAATGGCTGAGTTATCCACGGAAACCCCCGTTGTGATTATCTTCAAGGTATTGCTGTGATGTCATAGCCACGTGTACGCAAAACATCTAGAATGTTCTAGAACATTCGACTGCGTTATTATTAGCCACGCACTGATTGGCTGTTGCTCGACCGATGATTGGTTGGAGCCTGCGCCTATGACGTCATGAGTAGTATAAAAAAGGAGACGAAATCCAGAACTCGAGAGCATCCTGGGACAGTGGCCGATTAGGTTGGATCTGTGTCAGCTACAATCAGCAAGACAGGCATTAGGCAGATCATTTCAGTCTCTGTCGGTTTCTCTCCCATAGCAATCCAACCCACCGCACTAAAGCAATTTCGTATCTCCCGTTGGTGCGGGAGCATTTTTGGAACTTTTGAATATTGTTCACGAATACATCAAGAACTAACTCGGAACACGAACTTGTGGTGAGGCCTTTCCTGGCCTAAAAATGCGATTATACAGATGTAGAGGCAGCGATGTTCTTTGCTTAAGCTTAGGTATGTATCTGTTATGGTATCTCTTGCTGATTACTCATTAGACATTCTATATTGTGATTAAAGTCCTGAGTTCGATCCTCTCCCATCATGGGCTGTTTGCGGGAATCCTGTTTGCGGAAACCGGCATGCGGGAACTTTCCAGATTCCAGGAAATGCATCAACTCACGTCAAACCAAGGGTGACGTATCAATTTCAGTAACACGATAGCCCAGGCTTAAGAATGGCTACCGATTATTCAAGTAACTATACTTGAAATTTTAATTATCCCGTTAATTACATCTTTGATAATTATGTCATATCTGTATAAACGGTCCCGATGACTAAAAGGCACCGTAACGGTTGTAGGACCACTAGTTATAATTTCTGTATCTGTTTATAGTTATTCTTATTTTCTGTAAGGTGTTTTTGCTAACCGCACCGTAGTAGGTTCCTCAACATGTACTATACATATTATTCTGATCATTTCACATTGTATTGATTGTTCTGGTTAGTTTATATATGGCAAGTGGCCATCAGTTTATATATTTTGTTTATTTGTAGAAAAATATAGGACTGCAGTGCATGTAGGAAACACTATACAGCAACATTTATATATGCAGCACTTTCTCCCGCCACCAACAATTTTTCTCTGAGGTCGCTGTCCGTGCTATAACTCTGTTTAGCCTGGCATGCTACCGACTAAAAACATTTTCTATTCAGCTCGATAGGATAGGATAGGTTTAATATGATTAGCGACAATCTCTTCATTAGGAGACGCGTAGTGTACGCCTCTTTCCCAGTAGTTGCGATAATTTAGCCCCGCACTCCGGCAGGGTTGTGTAAGATTGGCTAACATACCTAAAGGGCGGCATATTTCTAAGTTATTGTCTCTCTTCATGTTCCACTAAGCCTTATGGCTTCTCAGCTGTTTGGATGCCCCTATCCACACCATGGACTGATCCGACCGTCGGAAACTATTGGGGTTTCCGAGCAGTGATGGCCAGGGTATGGTGTCACACACATTCCCCGCGTATCTTCGGATACTCAGTAGTTAGTTACCTTTGCCAATATAGGAAAGCACTGCTAAAACAGATCTTAATTATTATTTTCTTTAATCTGCTGAACAATCCTCCTGCACCACAGTCAGTGCATAACTGGGCAACTTGTGCTTGAACCTAATGCCAGGTTAAAAAGTTAGTTCCGTAGGACCTGGTGACGGGTGAGATGCGCATCCCCACCGAATTCGGTAAAAATGTCTGGGCATGATATCTAGATCTGCCATGCCCTCACGGGAAGGAAATTCATGGTGGGTATTCATCTCTCTTACCACCACCATAACGATAGATCAGTTACCTAAAAATGCTTTTGTGGAAAGTAACCAATGTCCTGTGACGTTTTATTTGGTTATGAAGTGAGATGTCCGGATTGTTACCCAGTTCGGAGGTTTTGCAAAGTAACATGTATGCAGGCTGTCTTCAGTATTGATGTCTTAGGGCAGCCATTCTCAATGACAGCCGTATCTACAAAGCTAGGTAGACGCCAGCCATTTGCGGCCTAAAATAGTTCTTGTCTCTAAAAATTAAATATTAGGTTAGGCATAGAAGAAGGCCCGCATAAATAAAAGCGGCAACTACTAATTCAGCATATTGAGAATTACATAAGACGGTGACATGGGAATCCTTCGGGAATCGCTCGTCCTGTCTTCACGTAAAACAGCACGCAGCCTTATAGTCATAATTTCACTAGGCATGGTCTTTTCTTTACAGCATTTTGGTTGAATATTAGAGTGGGCCCTTTTCGGCCAAAACTCTTCTCCCGCTTTAAGCGATGGCGACATTTTCCTGTGACGGAGGCCCGCATGAGGCACTTGCCTCTCGCAAGGATTCAGTAATGACGGCCCATGCGAGGATAATACTCATCACCCAAACTAGCACTAGGAGTAGTGCCCGCGTGAGGTACATGATTTTCCGGCACTACAAAAGATAATTTTCTTTCCTCTCAGCTTAGAGGTATAATAGCTTATATTAAGTTAATTAGTTATCTCATGTATGGGAGCCTCCCTTATGGGGATACCTCTGCGAACCTACGAGTCTGTGTGGTACTTCCGGGAGCCCCACATTTAGAAGTTCATCAGGCTGTCTCTATGTCTTGTATTTACGTATGCTCATTATATTTATCTAGCATACTTGACGGTCTGTTTAGGTAAAAATATTGTATAGACTTATGTTAATTAGGTCACCAAATCAAATCTTGTAAGTCCATAGATCACAAAATTGCTATGGACAGGCATACTGGTGACACAAACTCTTGGGATGAGACTGTAGTGTTTAATGTTCGCGACGATGGTCGCATGGCCCCACCGGAACAATTGAGTTCCACCGGCCTTAGGAGCCGGTCTTTGTTACCCGTAGGGCAGTATCGTACAGGATCCTTCACCCCGAGACCATAAGCTAACCAGCGTCTTCATTCGTCGTGCACTTGTGGTGCAGTGAGTCGACACCAGATACTGGAACGGCCCGACGCTACAAAGTACAGTCTGCTCACATCTGTAACATTCGCCTTTTTGGATAGCCATGCACGTTACAGGCTTAAATTATGGCACCTTGGGTATTCACAACTGACCTCCCTGTACAGGGCCATACACTCAGCATGAGTTCATTTACGTTCCCCATGGCACAGACACCACATGAGATGATGGCTTTACATCGCCTCCAAAGGATGTGTCATTTGAATGACGTATGGAATATGGCCCAGTTAGGTTTTTACACCTTGATCACATGTCTGAACACGGGATCGAACCCGACCAGCTCTTTGGACTGGAATTCCATGCATATACGGCACAATGGTTTCGCCAACCGAGCCAATGTGCCATATTAGCTGGTGAACCCCTGGCATAGAAAACATTTAGTATGTGTGTGACAATACAATATTCATAACAACAAACTAATCAAATACACGATTTGACATAAAAAGAGGCAAGACATTATGACATTTCAATATATACATAACCGATGCAGAAATAGAAACTAGTGTCATTACAGGAATTATGGCACATGCCGCTGAGTTGACACAATTGTTACTAGAGTGCTCAGGAAACAAGTTTATTCCCATTTTTTGTCATTTTGAGCCATTTTTTTACTTGACAACTATATGGTCAAACCATTAGCCAGGTAACTTTTCGTTGGAAGCTGTGAGGTTAGTTCCTCTAACCTCTAGTTATTATTTCTCTTCCTACATCTTCTTCTTACAAACTATGAAATGTAGGGAGCTGAAACTATCACAACCTCAGCGGGGTCACTGAAAACACCCTGATTGTGCATGGAAACTAAATCCGTCCATCACCTGGTGGTGTAGTTCGGATCGACCGGTCGGATGTGGTCCGTACCAGCTAAACTGGGTACGCGCCGCCCATCCTGGATTCGTTCCATGAACGCGCCCCCTCCCCCTGGGTAGAGCCATACGCATGTATGAGCCTATGGGAGAGGAATTTCGTCGTAAAATGACTAAGTTCGTTAATAGCTAGCCGCTGCATTGACAGAGTACGTGTAGCACGTCCAAGATCGGGTGGAGTTTTTAGTGTACCGAGCAGGTGCATTGTAATTCTTTATACTTGCTCGTTTCCGCCAAATCCGGTATCAATCAAGACCAGAATTCGACGGGCTTTTCAGATATGTTAACTATTTCAAAATCGATTAAGAAATGGCTGAGTTATCGCCGTTTTCCTCCTAATTATGCTCTAAATATTTCCATAGTGTCGTAATCGCGTAAATATATATAGCTAAATAATCAGTGACTTGTGTAACACATGACTCACTACGTCATCTTCACATCTAGATCTATCACGATATTTAGATAAACGTGTACACGTCACAGGATTACAGCATGCTGATTGGCTGGTTCATCAAATTCTGATTGGTTGAGGCAGCCAGTTACGACGTCACCATGAGTATAAAAGGGGATGATTTCTGAAGATCGAGAGCGTCGTCGGACAGTGGCCTACCAGTCAGGAGCTTTCCAATCACGGAAACCTTACTGAACAGCTGGAGTGCCGAAGACTGAATCCAACATCATCTCGGCACAACTTCAACTACCAGTACCGCTCGGACCACAAGAGAAATCAGGCCACCGCACTGTGGACAACATCTTCATAGTGTTACATTGTTCCTATTTTAATTACTAACTGTATCGGAACTAATATTACGGTGGACCCTTACGGTCCCGATATGTAATTTTGCATAACGTAGAGCTAGCAATGCTCCTCGGTAGATAACTCACCGGATCTGCTGGCCACACTGAAAATCGGACCTTCAACTGCCATACTGCATGTCGTATGTGATGATTTAACGTTTTGACTGCAGCCAAGTAAACTGTGCTTGGTGTGCCTTAAGAGCTAAATGACACTCCGGGCACTGCTAAGCTTAAATAGTACGCTTTAATTACAACTGTATCAATAACCCTCCCTCTTAATGGGTTATTTTAACTATACTGCTTACCGTTATTATTAACGGACACTTTGGTTTAAACAGAATTTTATTTTGTTCAATGTGAGCACAGTAAGACATAAGTCTTATACAAGTGTCTCCCATACATACAAATACAATACATTAATTAATACATCAAAATGGGGTATAATAAAACATAATTAAATAGTAACGTATGTATAACTAGTTAAATGATAATTTATATCAACCACTGATTACAATTGTCTAGGTAGTTCGCTCGGACACTTTAGTCATACCGCATCGTGTAGAACTTACTGGATAATCAGTAGACTATTCTTATACTATGTTTCGCTGTTCTGAGTTCATACCGCTTCCGTCCTGGAACAGCATTACAGAGACCATATTCTGTGGAACATCTGCATGTGGAAACCGCTCCAGTCTACAGAGAACGTTTCAACTCATGTCACGAGCATAGTGACGTATCAATTTCAGTAACATAGTAGCCGCAATTAAGAACGGCTCCTTGGTATTCAAGTAACTATACATGATATATTTAATTACACTGTCTTTAGTTAATTCTTAAGATATTCATTTAATTATACCTTAATTACCATATTTTCCTCTGTAAACAGTACCGATGACTAACAGGTACTGTCCCGGTCTCAGGACCGCTAGTTATAATTTCTTTATTACTGTTCATATTATCCTTGTTTCACTGTAAGGTGTTTCACTAACCGCACCGTATTAGGTCTATCAATCTGTATTATTACTGTTCTAATCAATTTAGGTACTATTACCGTTCTGTACTAGGTAAGTTTAGTATATGGTAAGTAGCCATCAGTTGATATGTTTTGTTTATTTGTAGAAAACCTAGGACTGCAGTGCACTTAGGAGACACTATGCAGCAACATTATATATGCATCATGTTTTCCCGCCGCCGACAATATTTCACTGAGGTCGCTGTCCGTGCTATTAACTCTGTTTAGCCTGGCATACTACCAACTAAACCTGACTATTCAGCTCGATAGGATAGGTTTAATGTGATTAGAGACAATTTCTTCATTGGGAGACATATAGTGTACACCTCTTTTCCGGTCGTTGTGGTAATCTAGCCCCGCACCCCGGCAAGGTTGTGTAAAATTGGTCAATTTACCTATAGGGCCTCATATCTATAAAGTTATTGTCTCTCTTCATATTCCATTAAGCCTTATGGCTTCTTAATTGTTTGGATGTCCCTATCCGCACCCTGGGCTGATCCAACTCTGGGAAACTATAGGAGGTTTCCGAGCGGCGATGGCCAAGGTACGGTGTCACATACACCGCCCCTGTATCTTAGGATACTTGTTAATTAGTTACCATTGCCAATGTAGGAAGCACTGTGAAAACATTGTTATTATTATTATTATTTCTCTTTATCTTTCTTAGGATATATATCCCACACCGCAGTGCATATTTAGGCAGCTGGGATATAAACCTAATGTTAGGTCAATAACTTAGTTCCATAGGATTGGTGACAGACGAGATATGCATCTCTGTACAAATGTCTGGGCAAGATGATGGAATCTGCCATGCCCTTGCGAGAAGGACATTTACGATGGATATCCATCTCTCGAATCCACTCCATAATGACAGTCCAGTTGGAATAAATTTGCTTGTGTGAAAAGGTAGCCATCGTCCTGTGATGTTTTATGTGATTACGGAGCAAGATGTCTGGACTCTCATCAAGCTCGGATATCTTTCAAAGTGACATGTACGCATACTGTCTTGAGCACTGATTCCGTGGGGTGTCTGCTCTCACTGACAGCCATATCTAAAGCTAGGTAGGGTACCCGCCATTTGCGGCCTAAACTAGTTCTTGTCTTTTTAAAACCTAAATGATAGGTTAGGCATAGAGGAAGGCCGCATAAATAAAAGCGGCACCTACTAATTCAGTATTCTTGGAATTACATAAGACGGTGTCTTGGGAATCCTATGGAATCACTTGTCTCGTCTTCACGTAAAACAGTACGCATCACTTTTAGTTATAGTCCACTAGGATGATCTTTTCTTTGCAGCACTTTTTGGTTGAACACAGGATGGTCGTTTTTGTGGCCATCTCTGTCCCTCCGCTTCTGCGGTGGCAGCATTTTCCTTCGACAGAGGCCCGCGCGAGGCACTTACCTCTCACAAGGATCCAGTGACGGCGGCCCGTGCGAGGCTACTACTCCTCACCCAAGAATACAGCACTAGGAGTAATGCCCACGTGAGGCACAAAGCCTCTCGCCACTCAAGAGTTTCTTTCTCTTCTTCCTTTTCAGCTTAGAGGTATAATAACTTAATTAAGTTAATTAGTGATATCGTATGCGGGAGCCTCCTTTGTAGGGGTACCTCTGCAGACCTGCGTGTCTGTGTGGTACCTCCTGTGACTCCACGTTTAAAGGTTCATATGGCTGGTCTATTTTGTGTATTATTCTTATAATATTATATCTCAACAATTGTATAAGAGATATATGTTTGTTACTCTTTAATTATTTTAGACCACCGTCTAAGTCTTGTAAGTTCATAGATCTCAAGATCGCTATGAACAGGCATACCGGTGACACAAACTCATGGTCAGATACTGTGCAGTTTAATGTTAACGGCAATGGTCGCACGGCCCCACCGGAATGATTGAGTTCCACTGGCTGTAGGAGCCTGTCTTTGTTCCCCGCAGGTCGGCGTCACTCGGAATCAGTTGCTCCGAGACTGAGAACTAGCCATCATCCGCGTTCGTTGTGCATGTGTGGCGCGGTGGACATCATGGAATGACCCGACGCGACCCAGCGAGCTACATCACCTCCGCACATGTTGTTATTGTCATAAATACACAGCCAAATTACGATTAGCAATAAAACATTACAGATTGGACATTTGACGTTTAATGATACTTGGGGTGCATTCTGTGGAACTAATACCTACATCCATTGAGGAAAAAATGTAGCCTCGCCATAGTTACCCATATATGCTTCTACCACCCTTTCGGCTACAAACATTTATTTATCCCGATGTGATCCCATAATTTTTTGCGCGCATCAGATTTTGATCTCGGCGTTTGTCGTGCACGTGTGGCATGGCAAACATCATGGAATGACCCGACGTGACCCAGCGAGCTACAGCACACACATTATGGTCTCCTCACTACTACAAAGTCCAGATAATTGACGCGGTCGAAAACGAGTTAGTATTCCAATTCAGCTGTAGACTTAAATCTCTAGCATCATATGTCTGTGCTACTTTCACCAATAACACTTGTTTATTAATAAGTAGTAATGGACAGACCAAGCCAGAATTATTCTGGGATAACATACATCCAAATCATGATGGTCTCGTTCTTCTATCAAGCAATATATTAAGTTATCTTTCTGAGACAATGCCAGCATACAAGCCAATCAAAAATTCTCAGCACAGGTTTTGGGATTTTCGTATTTCAAAGGAGATGGATAGGCAGAGAATTTAGCACCAAGACAAACCTCCACTAAACCAGTGTTCAAAGCCACGAAAATTCTTCTTTCAAATCGATTTAGTGCACATTTAAGTGCTAATCCTAAACTATTCAATGAAACACTCTCATTTTGTCAAAGCGAACACACAATATCTCAATCACAATATCTGATGTCTCAAGACAACCAACTTTAGTCATGAATATACATAATAATTTGAGTAATCCAATGAGAAAGCGTAAACAGGCAAAAAAAGCATGTGCAATTGGTAAACATCATGATAAAGATTATCCACAAACATATGTAATCCAATCGCTTAGGATCCTCAGATCCTGGAACTAAACATAGATTTCTCAATTGTTTTTACACCAACACTGACAGTCTACTCAATACACGTGCAGAACTTAATGTTTTGTTCTAATGCATAATTATGATATAACTGGCATAACAGAATTATCAGCAAAGAATAGTGTGATAGACCCCAACGACGGTGAGTTTGCAATAGAAAATTATGATTTATTTACAAACCTTTGCGAGGCTTACAATAGAGGGGTGGCTATTTATATAAAAAATACATTAAAAGCTAGTCCTATTCAAATTCCTGGCGATGGCAGGTTCATTGAAAGCAAATGGTGGCAGATCATTTTGGAAAACATGGTTCAACTTATCATAGGATGTATCTATATGTCCCCGAATAATCAACTTGAAAATCATGCATCCCAAGTCGACCTTTTAAGAAATGTTGTGAATCTAAAACCGAGTCATCTCCTCATTATGGGAGACTTTAACTACAATAAGATTAACTGGCAAAACGAGTCCACTCTTACAGAATCTGAAATTGAAGCTAAGTTTCTAGAAACCATTGAAGATTTATACTTTTTCCAACATGTCAAAGAGCCTACCCACTTCAGAAGCAGACAAACAGCTAACACATTAGACTTCATTAAGTCAAATGAAGACAATATGGTTGAAAATTTGACAGTTACTGCGCCCATAGGAAAAATGCATCATGGAACTATATTATTCACATTCGATTGTTATACTACTACACTTTCAAAAACGCTACATTACATTATGCACTAAGGTGATTATGAGGGTATGCGTGCTGATGCTGGTGTAGCACGGATCGACCGGATGGGTACTGACCATCCCAGCTAAGCTGGGTATGGGATGGCCGTTCCGGATTCGCTCCAAGCTCGGCCCCCCCCCCCTGAGCAGGATAGTATGCATGTATAAGCCCTATGAGAGAGGTGTGGTGTAGCGCGGACCGACCGAACGGGTACAGGCCATCCCAGTGAAGCTGGGTACGGAAAGGCCACTCCAGGTTCGCTCTGAGCACGCGCACACCCCGCCCCCACCACCTGGGTAGGATAGTATGCATATATGGGGCCTATGAGAGAGGTTTTCATTAAAATCGGCAAGTCCGTTAGGACACGTGGTGCGCATGCGTGCGCGTTAGAGCTTCCCTGAGAACACGTCATGGAATTGGAAGTGAGTGCATGCCTATAGTGTACTGAGTTGATACTCGTAAAAAACCTTTACTTATTCCGTTCTCGTTGTTCTTGGTACTGATCAGGACCAGAATAAAACGAGCTTTCTAGAACTGTTTACTATTTTAAAGTCGACCCAGAAATGGCTAAGTTATCCGCGAAAATATTGCTGTTGACGTCGTAATCGCGTGTATGCATAAATAGATCTAGAATGTTCTGTGCACGTGATAAATACGTCACTGATCTAGCTGCACGCTGATTGGCTAGTTCTTGGCCGCTGATTGGCTGAGGCACCCAGTGCTGACGTCCCGGAGAGTATAAAGTGGGTAAAAAAATCGAGAATCAGGAGCATCACCTGTGTGGAAGCCGACCCGCCCAGAACCTCTGAACCATCAGGATGACAGATGTAACTGCTGACCCACGGTGATTCTCACTTCATCCGGTGTCTTACGGATCCCAGCACATCCGTGGTGGTAGGACGTTCTTGGCTTCCACCAGTTTTTGGACAACCCCGACGGCCACACGGGGGTAATAGACTAAATTTAAAGTTATACTTTCCGCATATGGATTTTCCTAAGGGAGCCTTTCCGAGAGTGGGCCATGTGGGCCCGGGATGTAATTCTATGGAATGTAGAGCTGATGGTGATTCTTGGTGGATGACTCACTGGATTTTCCAACCACACTGAAAAGTGGACTTCAATTTCCGCACTGCATGTCGTGTGCGTTTAAATAACTTTTTGACCACAGTCTGGTGGAACTTTGCTAGGTGCGCCACAAGAGCTATGTGACGCATCCCGCACTGTGTGCCAGTTTATGTAACTGCTTAACGTTTTATATAGCCCTCTCTGTTAATGGGCAAACTTCAACTTTATTACTTCCGCTGTTGGATGGATAACATTCTCACTTCCGTATAAATTGTATACTAGTTAAAGAGACTATCTAATAGACATTTCTTCACTGCTCTGTTTTACTGTCCTGAGTATGTACCGTGTCTACCCTGTCTGGAGAAGTCAGCTTGCGGAGACCTGCGTGCAGAAATCAGCTGCGGAAATCTGCCTGCGGAAATCTTTCCAGCTACAGAGAACATGTCGAATTGCGCTATAAATACGTTAGTGCCTCAATTTCAGCAACATAGTAGCCTGTTCTGTACCGATGACTATTAGGTACTCAAATAGCTATACTATTGTACATTTAATTATCATTTCCGTATGTGGTACTGATCACTAATATGTACCTTCCTGGTTTTAGGACCGCAATTTATAATTTCTTCTTACTGTGTATAATATCCTTGTTTACTGTAGGTGCTTTCAACTAGCCGCACCGTTTATGTTCATCAACCTGTGATATTTAGTTAAATCATTTAATTACATTCTACTTATTGCATTGGTTAGTTGTATATGGCAGTTAGCCATTCAGTTAATATATTTTGTTTAATTGTAGAAAACTTTGGAGCGCAGTATGCTAGGAAATACTATAAGGCAACAGATATATCCGCATCACTTTATTCCCACCATCATCAAGTTTACACTGAGGTCGCTGACCATGCTCTAATTGTTTGAGCCTGACATGTTACCGACTAAACCTTACTACTCAGCTCGATCGGATAGGTTAAAGTGGTTAGGGACAATTTCTTAGTTTGGAGACATATAGTGTACGCTTATTTTTCCGGTTGCTGCTGTAATGTAGCCCTGCACGCCGGCAGGGTTGTGTAAAATTGGCCAGTTACCTATAGGGCCTCATATATATTAAGCTATTGTCTCTTTCCACAATCCACCAGGCGCATGGCTTATTAATTGTTTGGCCTTCCCATCAGCATGTTGATCGGATCCGACCCTGGGAAACTATTGGCGGTTTCTGAGTGGTGATGGTTAAAGTGCTGATTCACATACATCTCCCCCGTGGCTTCGGATACTTGTTAGCTAGATAACCCCGCAAATGAAGGAAGCACTGTGAAAACATACAGTTAGAAATGTGAGCTACTTAGTTATTTACCGGCCCGCAGTGCATATCTGGGCATATTGGAAATGAATCCTAACGACAGGTCAACTGTTAGATCTATAGGACTCGGTGATTGACGAGACGTGAATCTGCATCCAACTCGTAGCCGTGTCTGGGTGAGATCTTGGAATCTGCCATGCCCTCATGGGAAGGACACTCGCGATGGATATTCGTCTCTCTATCCCCACCAAAATGACATGTTAGTGAAAAAAACTGCTTATGTAGTGATGTTATATGTGGTTGTGGGACTGGGTGACCGGATCATTATTTGATTTGGGGCTTTGTTCCGTGACATGTACGCACGCTGTCCTTGGAGATAAATGCTATGCGGGGCAACCAATGGGAAGCTGAGCATCTGCACCCAACGGATAACTGTATCTAAAGTTAGGTAGTAATCCATGCCACTTGTGGCCAAAGCTTGTTTTTGTTACTAACACCTAAATGGTAGGTCAGGATGTAGCATAAGGCCCACATAAATAAAGCGGAAACTACCAATGCAGCAACTTTGGAACTACATAAGATGGTGACCTGGGAATTCTTTGGAAATCATTCGTCCCGTCTTCACGTAAACCAGCATGCAACACCTTAACAGTAGCTTCACTAGGATTTTCAGCACTTAGCATTTTCTGTTGAACAAAAGAGTAGCCCTTTTTGCCAGCTCCTTTCCTCCACTTCGGCATTGAAGGCATTTTCCTGTGATGGAGGCCTGCACGAGGCACTTTCCTCTTGCAACAACAGTATTTTCTTTGTGTGTGTTAGGTGTATATTAGCCCATATTAGGCTACTTAGTGACTTCGTTGCATATGCTTCTCAATGCGGGGATACCTCTGCGGATCAAGAACCTGTGTGGTACCTCCGGCGACACCACGTGGAAAGGACCCCAGATAGCTCTATGTTCTGTATTATTGTGCTCATTTACTGTCAAAGGAATTATCTTGTTTGTATAGTATATTAATATTTCTACAGTTTTAATTACAAATTGTTCCATATCTCTTAATTAGTATGGATGGACACACCAGTGACACAAATAGGTGGGATGACACCATGTGGTTCAATCTTGGTGGCAATTGTCGCATGGCCCCACTGGAATATCAGTGTTCCACCGACTCTAAAAGTCGGTCTTTGTATTTCTCGGAGAGCCATCATATGTAATCTGCAACCCCAAGATCCGCAGCTAACCAGCAATCCTGGACAAGAAGCGAACCCCTGCCTAGACTCAACACCAGCGAGTTTCAGTCTCCTTCATCCGACAATCAGCTCTCCTTAGATACGGAAGTAGCATCATATGATGGACGTATTGCTCGCGTGCTCACCGACAATGTCCCTAATTTCCCTGGTGCGGAACGACCAGTACTGCCTCAACACAAGTTCTCACTGATCAGCGAGGGGACCTTCCACGATGCCATGCAGGCGGGAACTCAATACATCACTTTATCCGATCTCCGCGATAGGCTACCACCATCTATGCCGGATCGTGGACAACCGCATCAAAGACCCCCACAGGGGCAACCACAACCTTCATGACCATTATGTTCGCCAATGTCATCAATAGGTGACCTGTGGCTGGACGCTCATATACCACATCCCGTATCTCGTGCGTCTTCACCATACTATCCACCAGTACCACGTTATGAACTGGAGGAAACGCCAACACCATTTCAGCAATGCTTCAGAAGATGTCCGCATCACACACATCTTCCGCGTCAGTCACCTGCACCACCTCCATACAAGGAATATCCATCACAGCATCAGGAACGTCTGCGTCATCTACATAACACACCTCCACCTGTCTATAGACCTACACCTGTCTATGGACCGGCATCAGAGCGGTATTCGGCACAACCAACGTATCATGCATCACATCATCGATGGGAATCACCTTCACGGACGCGACAGCATCGACAGGGACATCGACAGGAAAAACCACCACCACCACCTACACGCCGACCAGCATCCACGTTCTCATCAGTTTCGCCAGCACCACCATCAGGTTTCGCGCCAATCACTTCTCCATGAGGACATGGCACCAGATCATTCTCCACCCCCCCCCCCCACCGAATTTAGCAGTGAAACTGATTGGGCTAATTATAAAGTGCAATTCGAAATAATAAGTAGGACAAACTGGTGGAGCAATCATCAGATGGGAGAGTACTTAGCCGCAAAGCTGCCCGGAAAAGCTCTGCAAGTTCTGCCAGACTTAGGAACAGACTACACCCCATCATACACCGAACTGGAAATCGCGTTGTCTGAAAGATTCAGCGACGCAGCCCTCGGAGAAACGAGCTGACTTCAGCTCAAAAATCTACGTCGATGCTCGGAGGAAACATTACCAGAGTTAGCGAGCCGCATCCATCGGTTAGTTACCCGTGCGTGCACCAGCACAATTCTTGAGGGCGTTACACACTTACATCTAGACACCTTCATCGATGCATTGAGCGGAGAGCCTGCATTAAAAGAAAAACTATTTCTCATGGAGCATGGCAGCCTTCAACATCTGCACCGAGAGGGATAGGCTCCTCGAAGGGTGGCTGTAACAGGCGGCAGTGGGCCTGCAAGGGTCTGGGGGCACGTAAAATCTGAAGTATAGGGCTAAAGAGATACTGAAGTCCTCCATATCTAAAGAAGGATAAATTAACATCCTACTGTGGTACCGTCTAGTCGCGCATTATTCGGGCTGCTGAACTTGGTAATAGTAAGTGGACATGCGTGGTACGTGGATGATAGTCTACACTCAGGATATCTCTAGCAGCCTAGAAGTTCGCTGTGTTTGCTAGAGATGACCTGCAGGCAAGGGTTGGGAAAACGGTCAAAGTTTGTATACTGTTGGCAGATAGGTACGGATCAGACCGTCGGTTGCCCCTGAGCATGAGCTCAGATGGTGATCGCTATCGACTGGGTCGGCGGCCAGTAATCTTGATCATGTCAGTTCATCAACCCATTCTTGGTTATGAGTGGTCAAGATGGCTCAATGTACAGCTAAGCCATGGCAAGCGTTCGTATTATGAGTCATGCCTCCTGTGATCAGAGAACATGAAAAGTACTTCTTTGGGAAGCAGGAGGGTATGTATGTGAGACAGTGTAACCTGTCACTTTCTGGACGGGTGGAGCGGTCTGTGATCCCAAGTTCCCACGGAGTGAATGACTTGGCTAGTACCATCTATGCAGGGCCTCTTAGTTAAAATGACATCCAAAAACGATCTATGCAGAGCCCTTAGCTAAAATGACATCTAGCGATCTAGGTATGGTCTAGCTGTGCTGCGACCATCGCTAAGATGACCTTAATTGGTGTCCAGTACTGTGTCCGTGTACAGCATTACAGCTCAATGAACAGCTGTGTGGGCGTGCGTTTCCCCGCAATTCGGACTTGATGCTTCATATCAATCATGATCATCTTTTTCAATGTGCATTTTGTTTGGACTGCAAATACCTATATACAGCTACCCATTATGGTGTGACGCACCCATTAACGGAACACATCGTGTGTTAGTAGTGACAGTACAGCCTGGTGAACAAAGTGAGAACATTGAAGTTCTAGCCTTCACATAAATCTACCCCATGTCTTCGGATACTTGTGAGCTAGATAACCCTGCTGATGAAGGAAGCACTGCGAAAACATATAGTTAGAAATGTGAGTTACTTAGTTTATTTACCAGCCTGCATTGCATATCTGGGCATATTGGAAATTAATCCAAAGGACAGGTCAACTCTTAGATCCGTAGGACTCGGTGACAGATGAGACACGAATTTCCATTCAACTCGTTGCAGTGTCTGGGTGAAATCTTGGAATCCGCCATGCCCTCACGGGAAGGACGCTCGCGATGAATATTCGTCTCTATACCCACCATAATGACATGTTAGTGATCAAAACTGCTTATGTGAACGGTGAAACTCGTCTAGTGATGTTATGTGTGGTTGCAGAACCGGGTGACTGGATCATTATTTTATTCAGGGCTTTGTTCAGTGACATGTACGCATGCTGTCCTTGGAGGTAGATGCTAGGTGGGGCGACCTACAAGAAGCTGAGCATCTTCACCTAATGGATAACTGTATCTAAAGTTAGGTAGTAATCCCTGCCACTTGCGGGCAAAGCTTGTTTTTGTTACCAACACCTAAATGGTAGGTTAGGATGTAGCAGACGGCCCACATAAATAAAGCGGAAACCACCAATGCAGCAAATTTGTAACTACATAAGACGGTGACCTGGGAATTCTTTGGAAATCGTTCGTCCCGTCTTCACATAAACCAGCGTACAACACCTTAACAGTAGCTTCACTAGGATTTTCAGCACTTAGCATTTTCTGTTGAACAAAAGAGTGGCCCTTTTTGCCATCTCTTTTCCTCTGCTTAGGCATTGAAGGCATTTTCCTGAGGCACTTTCCTCTCGCAACAACAATATTTTCTTTGTGTATGTTAGGGGTATATTAGCCTATATTAAGCTACTTAGTGACTTCGTTGCGGATGCTTCTCTTGCAGGAATACCGCTGCAGATTCAAGAACCTGTGTGGTACCTCCGGCGACACCGCGTGGAAAGGACACCAGATAGCTCTATGTTGTGTATTATTGTGCTCATTTACTGTCAAACGAATTATCTTGTTTTTATAGTATATTAATATTTCTACTGTTTTAATTACAAATTGTTCCTAATCTCTAAATTGGTATGGATAGACACACCGGTGACACAAATAGTTGGGACGGCACTGTGTGGTTCAATCTTGGCGGCAATGGTCGCACAGCCCCAGTGGAACATCAGTGTTCCACCGGCTCTAGAAGTTGGTCTTTGTATTTCTCGGAGAGACGTCATACGGGATCCGCAAACCCGAAATCCGCAGCTAACCAGCAATTCCGGTCATCGTGCACTTGTGGTGCGATGGGCGGAAACGTCATGGTGTACTGGTATGTATCCCTGCGAGCTACATCTCGTTAAAAATGGCTAAGTATGTAAGAATATATAGCATGCATTCGCGCGCACATCAGAGCTTCCCTGACAACATGTGTCAGGATTGGGAGAGAGTGTGTGCTTATAGTGTACCGAGTTGGTACACGTGATTTTCTTAAATCGCACGATTCTCGTCGTTTTTGGTACCGTTCACATAAGCAGTTTTGATCACTAACATGTCATTATGGTGGGTATAGAGACGAATATTCATCGCGAGCGTCCTTCCCGTGAGGGCATGGCGGATTCCAAGATCTCACCCAGACACTGCAACGAGTTGAATGGAAATGGCCGAGTTATCGCTAAAACTCCCATTAAATTATTTTCAAAATATTACTTTTGACCTCGTAATCGCTTGTATGCATTAACTGAATGGGGAATGTGCTGTCCACGTGATAGCCACGCCACCACTTCTGGCTGCACGCTGATTGGCTACTGCTCGCACACTGATTGGTTTGAGCGCATGCCTCTGATGTCAGGAGTAGTATAAAAGGGACGAAAAATCGAAGATCGAGAGCATCATCAGCGTGGAAGCCGACCCATCAGGAAGACTGCTGGACCAGCACAGTGCTAGACGCGGGACAGCTGCAAACCGACGGTGATTCCATCATCACTGCTGTGCCTCTCGGAATTGAGTTCTCCTGCACTGGTGGGCAGTCTTCGACATCTGAGAGCAAAAATAAATTAAAGTAAGAACTCCCACCTCCGGACTTTCCTAAGGGAGCTTTCCTGTGAATGGGCCTTGGGGCCGATGTGATTCTACAGAATGTGGAGCTAATGGTGATTCTTGGTGGATGACTCGCTGGATCTTCCAACCATGCTGAAAAGTTGATTCAAGCTCCCACGCTGCATGTCGCATGTGATAATTAAGTTTTAGACCACAGTCTGGTGGGACTTTGCTCGGTGCGCCGCAAGGGCTCTGTGACGTATCCCGCACCGTGTACCCAGTTATTGTACATGCATAACAGTGGCCCTCTCTGTTAATGGGCAACTTTCAACTTTCAAACCACCGTCGCCGGACGGAAACTTTACAATGACTGTTTAATTATATTGTGACACTGGCCTGCAGTGCATCTTTGGGAATTCTGGAACTTAACCCTAGTGACATGTAATATGTTAATTCCATAGCACGTGGTGACAGATGAGATGCGGATCTCCATCCAATTCGTTGTAGTGTCTGGGTGAGGTCTTAGAACCCACCACGCCACCACGGGAAGGACATGGACGATGGATTTCCATCTCTTTCTCCCCTCCATAAATGATACAGCGCTTTCTAAAATTGCTTCTGTGGACTGTAAACTTGTCCTAGTGATGTTATATATGGTTGCGGGACAATGGTGCCCGGATTGTTATTTGATTCAGGAGCTATTGCTCCATAACTTGTGCACACGCTATCTTTCGGAGGTAGATGCTATGCAGGGCGACCTACGGGAAGCTGAGCATCTTCGTCTGTTAGATGTATATGTCAAAAAGTTAGGTAGGAATTCCTGCCACTTGTGGCCAAAGCTTGTACACGTATTTAATAACCAACTGGTATGTTAGAATGTAGCAGAATGCCAGCATAAATAAAGTGGCAACTACCAATACAGTAACCTTTGACCTACATAAGACGTGAACTGTGAATTCTTCGGAAATCATTCGTCCCGTCTTCACATAAACCAGTGTGCATCACATGAATTATGGCTTCACTAGGATTGACCAGCACTTAGCATTTTCTGTTTGAACCAAAGAGTGGCCCTTTTCGCCAGCTCTTTTTCTCCGCTTCAGTGTAGAAGACATTTTCCTGTGACGGAGGCCCACACGAGGCACTTTCCTCTCACAACAATAATATTTTGTGTGTGTTAGGGGTATAATTGGTTTATATTAAACTATTCGAGTAGCCTCGTTGCTATGCTCCCTTGCAGGGATACCACTGCGGATTTACAAATCCAGGTGGTACCCTCGGCGAGACCACGTAGAAAGGACACCAAGTGGCTCTATGTACCGTATTATTTTGCTCATTTACTATCAGACGAGTAGCATTGTTTGTATAGTTGTTATTACTTTCTAATTATATCATCATGTCCAGACTTTTAAATTAGTTAATGGACCATCATACCGGTGACACAAACAATTGGGAGGAGACTGTGAAGTTCAGTCTCGGCGGCAATGGTTGCATGGCCCCACTGGAATGTAAGCATTCCACCGGCTCTAGAGGCTGGTCTTTGTACCTTCCAGAGAGACGTGATATGGGATCCTCAACCCCGAAAATCGCAGCTAACCAGCCCTCATGCACACTACACTACACATATCAATTGGGACACCAAGCTAACAGACAGTGTGGAACAAGATTGGAATGCAATTCAAGGGGAAATTAAATAACTAACAGAAAATGTTGTACCCACTTCTAGGGTGCGATATAATAAAAAGAAGGCAATATATTTAAATAATTCTGTTTTTCGAAACTTAAAAATAAAAAGAATTGCGCTTCTATAATGGAAAACTTCTCGTGATGGCTATGAATATGCTAAAGCATTTTTCCGACAGAGTCAAAAGCAAACCCTAAAGCATTTTTCCTCTTTGGCCAGAGCAAACTAAAAACTAAAGACTCTGTGTGTGGTATTAGAAATGGTGATAGATTGCTTACATCTTCTGATGGTGAGAAAGCTGATATCTTAAATAATTTCTTCACATCAGTATTCACACAGGAAGACAAATCATACCTGCCTAGCTTCAGCCACAGACATTACAATACAATTTTAGATAATATCAACATTACCGAGGATATGATTATAAAAAAAACCTAAATGGAATCAATATAAGCAAGTCTGCTGGCCCAGATGGTGTATACCCACGTGTACTAAAAGAACACAACCGTCTTATTGCCTACCACCTGTAACTCCTTTTTATAAATTCATTAAAACAAGGAATCTTGCCATCTGCTTGGAAAATAGCCCATGTCGCACCATTATTCAAGGTGATAGACAATCTGCGAATAACAATATGCCTATTAGCCTAATATCAGTCGTATTTTAGAATCAATAATCAAGGACTTCATTATGAATCATCTTGAATCAAACAGTTTGATATCATCATGCCATCATCGGTTTGTCAAGGGTATATATATATTTATAATCATATCCTCGGTAATGTTGATATTATCTAAAATTGTATATATATATATTTTTTTTAAATATATATGTAACATATTTTATAATATATTATAAATTGATTTAGGTATGTTGGAGCTTGGGCATTCTCGACGGGAAATTAATTACCTGTTACCAACGAGAACGTCCATGCGAGCTATTATTTAGTCAATCAAGATAGTAAACAATAAAAAGAGCATGCACAACAATATGAAAACAAAAAGGAAAAGGCCTCGAAAAATAACTAACCAGGCCAAAAATTCAAATAAAAGTATGCTTCCCTCCCAAACTCTTTCGCACCTCTATGTCTCTTCTCTGATAAAGTATGTGTCTCTCGCGTCACTACTCTCGGCTACACGGCTATTCGAGAAGTCTATAATTCTCGCCTAGTGTGTGCCCGTGCTTTCGATCGGCATTGCGGTATCATTTGCCACAGGGCTCAAACTAGGAGGGGGTGGTGTAGCGCGGATCAACCGGTCAGGTACAAACCGACCCAGCTCACCTGGGTATGGGACGGCCGGGCCGGGTACGTTCCGAGCACGCCCCTTGGGTAGGATAGTACACATGTCTATAGCCATATAAGAGAGGTTCTTAAAAACGACAGTGTCTGACAGATCGCCTAGCATGCATGCGTGGGCATCAGAGCTTCCCTGACAATGCACGTCAGCATTGGGAGAGAATGCATCTTATTTTGTACCGAGTGGTACACGAAATTCCTTCGAATTATACTTTCCTGATCGTTCTTGGTACCTGTCATGAGCAATGAAGTGAGGATTCTAAAACTCTTTACCATTTTAGAATCGGATCAGAAATGACTCAGTTATGCTTAATTAGCCTCCTTAAATTATGTTCAAAATATTGAAATAACTCCATAAGCGCGTGCATGCACTGAGTGAATGGGGAGGATGCATACCACGTGATCGCGTCCTTGCACCTGAAACTTGCACGCTGATTGATTGTGGCACTCCAGTTGTGACGTCACGAGTAGTATAAAAGGAGCTGAAAAATCAAAATCGAGAGCAGAGGAGAGAGTGGTGGTGATGTACCTGGTCTCGGAAGCGAGTCGTGTAGTACTGCTAACTGTATTGTGGGCATCACAAGTTTTTGTACACTCCTGGGAAGATATCACCCAGGGGCAATAACCGAAATTAAGTAAGGATATCTCTCACTTTCAACACCGCAAGAGGGACCTTTCTGCGGATGGGCCTTGTGGCCCCGATGTAACACCTCATCAAGTATGTAGGACGAGTGGTGCTCTTGATGGATAACTCGCCAGATCTGCTGAGCCATGTTGAAAAGTGGTGATCAAATTCCGCACAATGTGTCGTGCTTAACATTTAACTTTTTGAATGCAGTCTAGTGGGACATTGCCTGGTGTGTCGCACGAGCTATGCAGTGCATCTCGTCTTGTAAGCACCCATGATGCATATGCATCAGATAACTTTCAACTATAACCCTTCATTACTACATGGCAGCTTCAAACTTCCACAACAGTATGGAACCTTCTACACACAGCTTAAATTATGATGTGTAAATATAACGTGACTATCTACTAGCCATCCGCATCCTAAATAGTTCTTCTTCACAGTTCTTGAGAGTGAGCCACATCAAGAGTTCGTCTGCAGATATTTCCTAGCAGCCACCTTCAGAATTGAGCCATCTCACATCCTGCAAGTGTGACGCTTCATCTACAGTGATCTTGGAACTTTTCCCGTACCGATGACTAATAGGTACTCCGCAACTGTATTATTATAAACTATTGCATTCATGTATTTATCTACAGGTACTGATGACTGACATGTACTGACACGTTCCTTTGCGACCGCATTTTTATAGTTTATATCTTTTGACTGTATATATTATATATTTTTGTGTGCTGATGACTAACCAGCACCTGAAGGTCGTGTGACCTTATACTTTGACTGTACTGTGATATTTAGCTATACATGGCAGTAGCCATCCTAGTTAGTTGTTTTGCTTATTTTATATAAAATACTAGGACTGCAGTTCGCTAGGCTACTATATCCAACAAATAAACCACGCAACCTTTTCCCTCTTACAGCATCACTTTTTCAGGTCGTTGTTCATGTTCTCACTATGTGAACCTGACATGTGGCCAACTAAACCTGGCGATGTAGCTCAATAGGATAGGTTTAAAAGTAGTTAGGGACGATCACTCTTTAGGAGACATTCTGTGTAAGCCATCTTTTTGGATTTAGTGGATATATAACACAGCACACTGGCTAGGTTGTATAACTTGGCCATGTACCTTAGGGGCTCCTTATTTATATATGATTGATTGTCTCTGTATACACTCCTCCAGCCACAAGGCTTAATAATCGTCTGGACCTCCCTCCGACACGTTGATTAGAGCTGACTTTGGAACTATTGGTGTTTCAGAGTGGTTAAAATCAAAGTGTCGATGACCGCACACATCCCCTCTATATCTACAGATACTGATTAGCTTAGATATCCATGACAAAGTACAAAGCACTGAGAAAACATATATACTAATTAACTGGCCAGCAGTGTATTTCTGGGCATTAAACATACCCCTAAAGACAGGTAAATGTTAGTCCCAGAGTGTGGATCTCACATGCTCCGCCCCTGGCACATTAGGTGACGGACACGACACAGATCCCCATCTAACTCTACAAAGTGACTTGGTGCGTTCTTGGAACCCACCACGCCCTCACGGTAAGGTCACTATAGTTGGATATCTGTCTCTTACTCCCCACCATAAGCTTATATGTGCTTTTAAATGCTTATGTAAATGTGACCTGTCCCGGTGCTGTTGTATATGGTTGTGGTGTGGTAAGTAACAGGATCGTTATATGATTTTGAAGCTGTCACATCGTAACATGTCCGCACACTGTCTATCTGAGGGGGATGCCCTGTGAAAGTGACCATACGGGAACCGAGAATTTCTGCCAGTCAGGCTTATATGTTAAAAATAGTTAGGAATCCCTGCCACTTGCGGCCTATGCATGACATATGGACCTGAAAACTAAATCTTACTATAGGACCTAGCAGAAGGATCACATAAATAAGGCAGCAACTACCAATACAGTATATTTAACTTGCGTCGGGTGACAGTGTTGAATTCTGCAGAAATCATCCACCCCATTTTCACGTAATACAGCGTGCATCACTATAACTTATAATTTTACTAGGTTGACTCACTTTACACATCATAACATAAGTTTGAACAAGAGAGTGACCATTTTTGCCATCTCTCTTCCTCTGCTTCGGCGTTGAAGGTATTTTTCTGTGATGGTGGCCTGCGCAAAGCAGTTTCTTCTCACAAACAATAATATTTGTGTTAGGGGTATAAAAGTTTATATTAAACTTAGCAAGTAGCCGCGTTAGAACTCTCCTTTACGGGGATACCTCACTGATTATACCAATCAGAGATCGGCGAGATACCCCTGACGAGGACCATGATAATCAAGACACCAACTCAGTTCTATGTACTTATATTCTCTCTTATAGTAGCAAACGAGTACCATTGTTTGTCTCTATTTTAATAATTTAATTATGTCTAGACTCCTAAATTGAGTAATGGACCACCACACTGGTGACATGAGCAGTCGGTGACAATGGTCGTATGGCCCCACGAAGTCGGTCTTTGTACAATCTGGAGAGACGCGATACTAGACCCGCAGCCCTAAGAATCACAGCTAACCAGCAGCCCTCCCCCATGCACCATGTATTTGCGGTGCTGCAGCATGGGAAATTTGGACGGACCAGCACCCCCCCCCCCCACCCCTCCTCCGTCAGAGGCTACACTTCACTGCGTGCCGCTAGAAACCATATTTTATACATTTTACCTATGAAAGTGTTTCAAGCATAGCATACCAATTTTAGTGCAGACATATGGGTCAGTTGGTTAACATTTGATTGGAATTTCTCGTTGGCATAGACAACATCGACTTCCAATCGACCAATTCAGCTATATTGAAAATGTACAATGTTAAATGTAGGCCTACATTATAAGAAATCTGCAAACTTTGGCAAGGCAAGTTGGGCTAAGAAATTAACAAGATATTCAAAGGTCTGTATCGCTCATCTGATCCATTAGCATTTAAACCAGTTGCTCAGGGGTAGTAGTTCTTTAAAGGATTTACTGGAAGTATTGAGAAATAGTGACTGACCAAATGGGCCAATCAGATTTGTCCATTAAACATTTGGAAAGTCTACCAACCTAGGGACCTTCCCGTAAAGCATGCTTGAAATCGGCCCAGTAGTTCGATCAGTAGTCTTTCAAAGGATTTACTGGGAATTGCCACCCGCCAAACTGGCTAACCAGATTTCATTATATGAGAGTGGAAGGTTACCCAATACCACATTATGTGATCCTTCCAGCCAAGTTTGGTCGACAAGCAGTGGCAAGCAAAAAGGTTACAGTTAATGGTATGAGCAAAGGAAAATACCCACTGGACAAGGAATCTATTAAGAAAATATAGAAACGCTCTGTGGAAAAGACTTTTTGAAAACTAAAGATGCCAAGTACTACAAGGAATACTGTAAGACAAGGAACCAAATACGAAAGATAACTAGACAAATTCAGAAAACCTTTGAAACCAACTTCGCTAAAGAGGCAAATAAAAAACCCAAAACTGTGTAGAAATGCATGCACTCCCGGTCTAAGACAAAGGTAGGCATTTCTAAACTTGTGATGGAGACCAGAAATAGCAATTTACATTTAACTATATCAGATAATGAGGAGGCGGACGTATTGGGAAAGCTCTTCTTCAGCCTTTTTACCAAAGAACTGGATGGTGGGATACTACAAATCACAAAGTGTCAGCTTTAACGAGACAGTGATATTCTAGTAATTACAGAAAATCCTGTTAAAAAAGACACTAGAAAACTTGAATAGCTGCAAGTCTCCAGGAACTGATGGAATGCATCTGCCATTCCTAAAAGAATTAGCAATACCTCTTAGAAGATCATTATCTATGATTTATCTAGCTATAGTTTGAGGTCAAAAGAGCTTCTGCAAGAAATGGAAACAAAGGAAAATCTCAACAATTTTCAAAAATTGGAGCCGCAAATTCACAGTGAACTATAAATCTGTTAGCCTGACTAGTGTGGTGTGTAAATGTATGGAGCAGATTATTAAGGACTATGTAATAAACCATTTGACGGATAAAAAAACCTCCTACGCACCAAACAGTTTGGACTTGTGAAAGAAACAGCACCTGTATTACAACTTTTATACATAATGGATTCGTGGTCAGAAACCCTAGACAAGAAAGAAAGAAAGCGAGAGAAAGAGAGAGTCAGTTGACACAGTGTACTTAAATTATATTACCGTCTTCGACACGGTCCCACATAGAATGCTAATAGGCAAACTAGAGGCATTTTTCACAGATAAAGTTCAATAAGTATGTGTAAATGGAGTGAGCTCAGACTGGAAGAACGTAACGAGTGGTATACCACAAGGCAGTGTACTTGGGCCTGTTCTATTTGTGATATACATAAACGATCTACCATAAATCTTAAAATCAGATACATAATTATTCGTAGATGACAACAAAGTTTTAAAATGAATCGCAAATCAAAAGGACTGAGTTTTTACAGACAACCCTCAATATGTTAACTGCCTAGTCGGATAGATCACTATTAGGTTTCCATCCAGATACGTGCAAGCATATGAGACTAGGAAGAGTGCATGTCTTCGACTATGATTACAGCTTAACAACAGATGGAACGTCCCATCAGCTGCAATCATGAGACGAAGAAAAAAACACATGGCTTGTAATAGATTCGAAGTTGAAAGGCAGATATGTGGGAAAATCAATAAAGCTAACAGCATAGCGGCAAGTATTAGAATATTCTTCAGTTTTCTGGATGAGACAAACTTTGGCATTCTCTACAAAGCCTTGGTCAGATCACACCTGGATTATGGAGCATCAATTTGGAGCCCATATAAAATGAAATAGATAAAAGTGATTGAAAAGACTAGCATCATGCCATGCAGCAATTACCAGGAATGAAGTAACTTCCTTATCCTGAAAGACTAAAGAAGCACAAACTACCAGCCCTGGCATACATGAGTGTATGCCATGGTGATATGGTCTAGGTGTTCAACTCTGGAGAGGTAAATACGATGGGGGAAGATGGTCAAATATATTGCAACTACAGTAAGATTGTGTAGCCAGAAGGAACACCAGATGCCATAGTTACACAGTTTTTCCAACAGAGAGCCAATTTGAATATCTGCAGGAACTCTTTCCGACTGTGCGTTGTTTCAGTATGGAATAACTTACCAGAAATGGTTGTCCAAGCACCAACATTAGGGACATTTAAATCTAGGCTTGAGAGGCACTGGAATAAGGGTGAACTCCTCTATAACAACCACAGGGCGACCATAACTGGAAACCGTAAAGAGTACAGCGCAGAGGACATCGAAGAGCCAACCACAGAGGCATAAAGTCTGCAGTTGGAATACATCCTAAAGATACATAAGTATATCCACGTAAGTATAGACTTTTGCTCCGTTTTGTGGAAATGTTGTGGTGCAGATGGGTGTTCCACATGTTAGCTGCGGTGTGCCGCACACACTCATGGTTACACCCTTTTGCATCTAACATTTGGCTATATGTTATACGGCCACCGTCTTGTACCTCTCATCCTCACCACCACCCCCAACACACACACCCACACCACACACCACACACCACACACCACACACACCGCCCCCAGTACCTCACCCCCTTCCCCGGGTGTCGAGCCTGGGTTTGGTGTCATACAGAGGGGTCAGGTAGCCAGTCATCGTGGAAGCATTCCTGTTCCCAATAGCTCTCAAGCTCTGGATCAGGGCGCCAGTCCAATGTGGTTGCATCACAGAAGCGTATGCCATCTACACCTTGGAGTCCATCAAGCTGGCTCTCGGTTACTGCTGGTCTCGTGCCTTGTGATGTCATCCCTTGGACGCATTCTTGGTTCTCCACCACAAACATTTGCAAGCGGGAGCGACCAGCCATGTCCTTGGAGAGTGCGCGTGTCTGGTCTGACATTCCCAACATGGCTGTGTGCCTGAGGATGATGAAACCGGGAAGCTGGGCTGGGAAGCTAAGAGTGGTGTGTCGTTTTCCTCCCTGTTGTTGCAGTCTACGCGTGGTGTTTCGAAGTTATAGTCGGACATTTCAATCAGAGATGTAGTCTTCTCTTTCTTTTCAGTCGGTATGGAGGAGGTGGGCACTGAATTGTGCGGCCAGTCTTGCAGAAGTAGATCCTGCGGCGATGGTTCTAGTGGTGGTTGTAGTGGCAGTGGTGACGATGGTGGTTCTTGTGGTGGTGAAAGTGGCTGCGGTGGTGCCTGGACCTGGACAACAGCAAAATCTGATCTATCAGATGGTTAATGCAGATGAATGATGTCTACGCACCACGAGAAAGTATATCAGTGGGGGCAGAAGGATGCGGTTCCCAAACTCTAGGAACGATGGTGCGAAGAGCTTCTGTAGCAGTGAATCAAAAAAGCATTCGCTTTTGTTTCTACGAGAATTGATAATACTTACCAGATGTACTATTATGATAATGTCTATTTTCTATTCTAGCTCAAAATAAACAATTAAAACTCCGCACTCTCCATGGTCCTGCCAATACTGTGTCCAAAAATTACCATAGCCGCCAGGTACCGATTCAATTCACCAGAACAGTCAGATTCATCTTATGTTTGTCTTGACAAACAGCGAAAGTAGCTCAGCCTCACCTCACCAGGGCATTTGAGGCAGGCCATAGTACATCTGGTAAGGATTATCAATTCTCGTAGAAACAAAAGCGGATGTTTCTACTTCGAATAATACTTACCAGATGTACTATTATGATAAACTCCAGCTTTCGACAGCCAGGAAACAGCTCTCAACTACCAGCTGAAAGAGAAGGTTGTGAAGAGACTGAAAACCATTCGACTCATAG
Source organism: Chaetoderma sp. LZ-2023a (assembly GCA_034401795.1). NCBI lineage: Eukaryota > Metazoa > Mollusca > Caudofoveata > Chaetodermatida > Chaetodermatidae > Chaetoderma > Chaetoderma sp. LZ-2023a. Next base: position 17,366,633 of record CM067367.1, on the reverse strand, counting down.
AGTACTAAACTTTCATGGTCTAGTCCGTGCTCCTCTCCACCCCCCCCCCACCTCAATTTTCAGCACAAATACCTGAGGGCTGTCAAAAGGGAGGCAAGACCCACTAGACCCATATCAGCCCCAGGTCTCGGCTGTGGCAGTCCAGGAGAATACAAAGAAGCTACTACAACTTCTAAATTACGAGAAAAATAACCTGATTAGATTTGAAATTTGAATGAGTCTATTGTCTGTTACAATGAATAAGTATACTCAAGAATCAGACCTTCCACTTAATCAGTCTGTTAGTTCGACTGTAAGTGAAACAATAATATAATTAATATTATTATTATCATTAGTTACTTAAACTAAGAAAGACCCACCATTCTGAGTGCTATAATTAATATTATTATTATTATTATCATTAGTCACTTAAATTACGAAAGACTCCCAATTATGAGTGTTTGGTCTTTCTTGTTCATTGCAGGAGCTCGGCCAATCCATGGTCGTTCACTGGTCATATCCCTCACCTGTGTCAGTGCCTGTGTGAACCCTTACGATGTTTGAGTTAAGAGTGGTCGGATGTGGCCTAACTAAGATTCGACAAATTGGCGATGGCTACTGGATTAAGAGCGCTGGAGATATCGTGAAGGTATAAATCAGTAAATGACAACTCGGCATGCCACTGTGTTACAGACATCACCTCCTCTAATGAGACACCATTATAAAGGGCAGATGCTGCAGCTAGTGCTCGGAATTGATGGGCGTTCGTGCGATCAATCTGCTTTCCTGTTGCGATTTTATGCAACATCTGAATATCATCGACTCCAATAAGAAATAGTGGCTATCGAGGCACGAAGATGAGTGGCTTTGAGACATAACCACATAGATTTTGGATCGTCTCTCCACTCCTCTGTACGTTTCTTATACATCGTCAGACATCTGACAGGACACCAAGCAGAAGACTAACTAAACTTGTCAAATTGATAGGCTGTCCTGGATATTTCAGTGACTGCTTCTTTGCCAGGAAACAAAGGTGTGGTAGTAGTCTTCAACCTTCACCCGTAATTACAAAACGGTCCTGTTCAGCAGATAGCGCATGAATTTCGCTTCTCCTTCTCGCCAATGCTGCTGCAACCAAGAAAACTGACTTAATAGTTAACAGTTTAATATCTATAGATTTAATTCTTTCAAAGGGAGCATGCCCTAACACCTGTAGAACTAGGTCGCAGATTGCTCATTCCGTTAATAACTTCATTTAGAGTGTCGATCTCCACTCCTACTAAGGCCAGACTGGAAACGACAGAAGCTAATGCAGACTTATACACTGCTAGGGTTGAAGGTACAAGTTTGTCAACCTCGTATAAATGACAGATAAAATCTGCTACATATTGAACAGTTGCAGAAAAGGGATTAAGATTTCTTCCCTTACACCACTCTGCAAACTTGTTGATTCTATAATTATATGTTCTGGTGGTTGACCCCCTTATGGCTGAAGCAACAAACTTCGCTGTTTGCTCAGAAAAGCTACCCTCAATTTCTCACTGCTTGATAACATCCATGCAGTCAATTGGAACATCTTCAGTCTGTCGTGGTGATTCAGACTCTTGTTCTGAAATAGTAGGTCACTTCTGTCTGGAAGAGGGATCGGATTGCAGACCAGAAGATCCAACAGATCCGTAAACCATGATTGGCCTGGCCAATGAGGAGCAATCAGTAGTACTTGGCATGTGCCCTCTCTTATCTTTGCCAGAACTTTTGGGATGAGAATTGTTGGACAATACGCATAAGCGTACATTCCTTTCCAACTTATCGCCAGTGCATCTACTGCTAAGGCCAGTGGGTTTGGGATCAGTGACACATATGTGACCGTCTTTGCATTTCCTTTCATTACAAATAAATCCACGTTTGGCTTGCCCCAATGTTTGAATAGAACCTCCGCTACAGATTGGTTGAGCTACCATTCTGTCGGATGACAAACCGTCCTTCGATTGAGAGTATCCGCTAGAATGTTCAATCTTCCTGGAATGTGTGCTGCCCGATAGTGCTGAAACGGGTACAGAGATTTTGTAACCGAATACCCGTTTGCGCTAACCGGTTAGTATTCGGTTACCCGTCCAAAAGACTGCTGGAGTGAAAAAAAATGGCTTCTTGTTTCGCTAGACTTATTTATTCGGCGATATTACCTAAATATCCTTTCCGAGAACGAAATAAATAGATGTTTTTGTGACTGTAATGTGTGCTAAACTATTCCACAATATGGATATACCTAATAATGGAGGTTGATCGGTAAGAAAATTATATTCACAAGTCGACAAACTGAAGCGAAAGATCGCTTTGTAATAATGCAAGTTTGTGGAATATTCCATACATAACATGTAGTGGCATGTAGACGTTCAATTAACTGAATCTCGCAATTTGATTGGATGATTCGGAAAACCTTCTGTCAATCTGTCGGCAAAAGCCAGTAAAAATAAAGGAGCGGAATAGCTAGAGGAAACACGAAACAAATTTTCTGTTCAATTGTATCTGAAGAAAATGTACTTTTCATTCTGATTGGATAATTTCCCTCGTCACAGCCAATGAAAATAATGGAATGGAACGACCGGAAGAAACACATTGAACACGCTCAAGTGTCAAAATATTATGACGTAAAACATCTATTGCGTGTTAACTTTGACTGAATAGGAATTACTTCATTTCGGTAAATAATCCTTTATATAATATGATTTTTGGTCTCTGTTGATTAAATCCACTTACTAGCATCCATACAAATCGCCCACTTGTTTGAAATCAATGATCTCGTTCATTTTGGCGGCTCGACTTTAAACATTCCAGTGAAGTTTTAAATTCGTCCGAATTTCATAAAGTCTAGTCGTACCTTCAACAATTTTCTAAAAATCTTCACAGTGACCTCACATATTTTGGATTCTGTGATACATGTACCCATGGGATATTAACACATAATGTCCAAATATTTATTTATTTATATATATAATATATATATATATATATATATATATATATATATATATATATATATATATATATATATATATATATATATATATATATATATATATATATATATATATATATATATATATATATATATATATATATATATATAGCAGGGGTGTATGTGGTAGTGGGGTGGATGGATGGATGAAAATTCAAAAGCCTGTGCTCAGACAATCTCACAACAGGCTCCATCTGGGTTGAGGGAGGCTAATATATAACGAAAAAACTTGTCTATCTCTGCGGGATGTTGAACATCTCGGTCACCTCTTTAACAATAATCGTGATGAAGTAACTCACTTTTTTAATTAGGAAATTAATAATTCTGGGAATGGGATCAACATTTTTGGAAATATGACCAAATTTTGGCGAAATCACAATGTGGTTTTACCTTTTAAGCGAAGCAAACCAATTAATTATATGGCAATTTATTACTCAATAATTCACTATTTCACATATATGTGAAGCATAACATGTTTATTATCAATGGATGGATCCGATCTTGGGAAATCTGTCAGTCAAGTATATGACGTCAATACTTAATTATGTCATATGTAGGCCAATTGTAGGGGGACGTCACAATGCAATTGAATGCATAGTGGCGTATCTAGCTCCATCATAAACATTGCAATGTCCCTCAAGTGTATATATATGAATGCTTAAAATTGTATGTCTTAGACTCTTTACTATTCAATAAACAGGCTGACGTCGGTTCAATATTTTGAAACTAATTTGTCTGGGGGCTGTTGCTGCCTTAGGTAGCATCAGCCCCCAGTCAAATTTGTTTCAAAATATTCAACAGCTTACTTATATAGTTAGCTTGAAATTGAGATTCTGGGAATTCATCATTCAATGTATATAAATCGATCACAACATGCGCAAAACGTGGACAGAGCTTAGCTACAAATGGGCAGTGAACAGCTAGAGATGGATCCCTTATCAATTATCATTCAACTCATATAAATATCATTATGATGGCTGATCATTAAGTCTCATCAATGTGCATTGTGGCACACACAGTGCCACAACACAATCATCACACATAAGCAAGAGATCCGAAATCAGTCAATTGACCCTTTCAACAAAATCAAACAGTTGAGGGTTCATAGTTTTCATTTGAATAATTTCATACTTTTCCTGACTTTCCATGCTTGTGTATACAAGCATGGAATGTCAGGAAAAGTATGAAATTATTCAAATTATAGGAAACCATTTTCCACCCTTAAAGAATATGGAAAATTAGATTTTCTGCTAATGTCCTTTTGCAGACCAAGAGAAGACAATTTGACTGACTCGATAAGCAAGCCAGTTATTCTAGTGGTAAATTTTCAAAAATAGTCTCAAGATGGCTATTTTTTAAAGAGTAAATTGAAAATTTTAAAACAAATTTGAGTAATAATTATTAATTAGCCAATAAAGGTCTAATCTGACTGTAAGTCTGTGGTGTTACTTTGAACATGAAAACTGAGATATGGCTGTAATGCCAAGGTAACCCTTTAGTGGTCAACTGGCCAGTAGCAGCATTGGCAGTGGTCTTGAGAAATGTCCATCTGCATGCCAAGAGAAGACTATTTTGAAAATCTGTCACTGATAAGTCAGTGATAAATTTGTTAAAATAGTACTGAATAATCAAATTGTGATATATAAAATTAAGTTTCAAAATATTCAACTGCTTAATCTATAAAAATCAATAATTATGTTTTTTGTTTGGCTTGAAATTGAGATACAAGTACTTGGGTAAAATGCTATAAAATAAACACAACCGTGAGAACACCTCGGAACAATAACAATGCACAAGCAACTGCAGAAACAACGGGTAAAACTAATCCATCGGTCAGTCTGACTAGAAACAACAACTTTAGAACCGACTCATCCGAGGAAATTTGAAATTATTCAAGCAGTTCCTCTGGAAGAGTAGGTAATGGAGGCAGTTTAAGTACATTTATTGAAACATCTGTGGTTTCACTTTCAACACTTGGAGCTGACGTCGATGCTGTTAACTCCGATGGAAAAGAACTTACTCTGTGCTTGTCACGGAAGTTTTCTCGAAGGAAGATTAGTTCGTTTACAGTATCAGGATCGAGTGAGGCTCTCTTCTTCGTCACAATGTTTCCTGCTGCTGAAAATATACGCTCAGATGGAACCGATGTTCCGGGAATGGCGAGAAATCTCCTGGCAAGTGTGCTCAAAGATGGGAATCGACCAGCATTTAGTTTCCACCAGCTGAGTGGACTCATGTCCACGATGGTACGTTCATTGCGGTATGATAAGAGTTCGGCATCTTTGTCACATTGAGTAACATTCTCGGAACAGTCGTACAGATCGCCCATAAGGAACGCCATTGTTTGGTTTGCTTGCTCCAGTTTAGAACGCTTAGGTTGAGACCCCACCAAGTTTGTGGCATGGGCAATTTCTGTAGATTTCTGGTCAGTGTTACCTGTGATCATAGTAGTGTCTGTCCCATCATTCATACCCTCAGCAGTGGCTGCAGTGCTGTCATCATTTGGTTGAGCGTGCAATAGAGTTTTGACATATATCCACACAGCCGTTTGATCACCCTCTGGCAAGAACTTCAGTGATTTGTACCGTGGGTCCAGAGCTGCTGCAATAATGTATGGTTGTTTGTGAAGATCACTGTCAGGTTTGTATCTCTTGGTGAGATCATTCCTGACAGTCCTCTTGAAATCTGAGATGACCTTGATATCGGTGGTATCATCTGAGAGGTGGTTTTGAACCAGACCTGAGACTATAGGGTATATCATGCTCAAAGTTGGGAAATCTTCTGAGTAGACAACTGCTGTGGCCAGCTGCAGTGGTTTCAGAACAGGTGTTATCTCTTCTATTGTTCGCCATATGTCATCACTTAGTTCCAGTACTCGGGCATCACCTTGCTTCGTGACTTTTTCATCATGGAGGACAGCAAAAATCGCCAATCGCTGCTCCAAGAGACGTTGAAACATGAAATATGTTGAGTTCCACCTGGTGGCAACATCTTGCAACAGTGCATGTTCTACAATCCCCATCTGTTTCTGTTTAGTTTTCAATGCACTTGTTGCCAAGGCAGATTTCCTGCAATGTGTGGCAACACGTCTACCGGCACTCGCAGCTTTAGAGATTGGGCCTAGATTAAGTCCAGCGTTTACACTTAACTGTAGGGTGTGTCCAAAACATCTTATGTGTGGCCACTTTAATATTTGCATACACAGGACAATGTTAGACGCATTATCAGTTGTTACACCAGAAATAGTCCCCTCAGATATTTTATATTTCTGTACATGTTCTTGGAGCACATTGGAAAGATGGTCCCCTGTGTGGCGATCATGTATTTCACTGGTACACAAAACGTTGTGGCGAAACAACCAGTTCTTATCAATATAATGAACTGTGATTGTGATATACCCTTCTGCGGCACAACTTGTCCAAGCATCTGTTGTTAGGGCTACAGATGTTTGTTCATTCAGTTCGTGTTGGAGTGTGCTATGGAGGGACTCGTAGTAATATTTTGTGTAGTTTCTAATCGTAGTGTGGCTTGGTACCTGGTAAGAGGGATCTAGTTTGGATACCAAATTACGAAACCCTGCACCATTCACTATGCTCAGTGGCCTTATGTCCGTAGCACAAAATTCGACAATACTCTTGGTAATGTCTTGCCACTTCCCCTTTGGCATAGGCCTATTAAGGTTCCCAAATGTGAGCTGTGATTGTACTTTGGAAGTACCAGTACTAGTAGTTGTACCCTTATAATTGTCTGCCGTGTCTGATTCTAATGTAGTTGGATGTCGAAATTTTAGATGATTTTTCATACTTGACGTCGATCCAGCATACGCAATTTTTGTCTGACATAAAGTACATTGTGTTTTTTTATTGTCCTCAGTTAATTTAAAATGATTCCATACGGTCGATCGACGTCTATGACAATCCATTTTAATGCTAGCTGACGATATTGCATAGTTTGTTTACATCTGCATTAGGGTACACGTTGTATAACCGGGTAACCGGTTATTGATTTTATAACCGGGTACTCGCTAATTCGTACCCGTTGGCGAGTACCCGGTTACCCGTTTCAGCACTACTGCCCGAAGAATAACATTCCTCTCTTGGCTCCACAGAAGAAGGTTCCAAATCATCATGCACAACTTTGGAGACCTCGTCCTGCCTTGGCGGTTCAAATAGGATACCACTGTGGAATTGTCTGTCCTTACTAGGACAATCTTGTCTTGGAGTAATCTCTTGAATTTTCAAAGCGCTAATGTTACTGCTAATAACTCGAGAACATTTATGTGTTTCTGCGCATTGGTCCGATTCCATTCCCCCGACATTGACAGATTGTCCAATGCTGCTCCCCAGCCCGTCACCAATGCATCCATGAAAATGGACATCTGTGGTTGAGGAGGCTGCAAAGGACCACCTCGCAGGAGATTCTGTTCTGATAACCACAACTGAAGGTAGAAAATCAATGATTCTTTTACTGGACTTCTCAGAGTTAACGGATCGGTTCTCTGAGACCCGAATGACATTAGATACATCAGAATCGGCCTGCAACTGAGAGCCACATAGTGCTATCACACTCTTAACTCTGCTCTACACCAGAAAAGTCCCTGAGATTGAAAAGAATTCCCAGATATACAAACTCCTGGGATGGAGTCAAATCTGATTTCTCTAGATTCACAATCTATCCTAGGACCTTTAATAAAGCCTGGACTACCTTCAGATTGTTGCACAGAGTGACTGGATTCCCCGTCTTGAGCAGCCAGTCATCTATGTAAGTATGAACAGCTATGTTTCCCCTGGCGAGAACCACTTTGGTGAAGACTCTTGGAGCTGTGGTCAGACCGAATGGCAAAGCATTGAACTCCAAGACATTGTCTTGGAATGCAAAGCGAAGGTATTTCTCAAAAGGAATTGACCTTGGAATATGAAAATAAGCATTCTTCATATGTATTGATACTTCCTGCATACCCTTTCTCAGCCCTGTCATCACTGCTGCTACAGTCCCCATCTGAAATTTTGGTGAAAAAATTAATTTGTTTAGTGGCTTGAGGTTGAGAATTAGTCTCCAACATCCGGTGTGTTTCAGAATGAGGAAAATCATCGAATAGAAGCCCAGGGAGGACTGATCACAGACTAAATGAATCACATTCTTCTGTAGAAGATCTTCAATTTCTGAGCGAATGGCCTCTAGACGATAAGATTCCCTTGGAATGGGAGTCCATACAGGAGTCGAACGTAAGGGAACTAACGATTGATGGATGAGCCAGTCCGGTTCGTAGCTGTTTATTAGCCAATGACAGACTAAACAATCGTGTATGACCTGTTCCCATTGGCTTGAGAACAACTGAAGCCTGCCTCCAATGGTAGGAATCTGCACACAGCTTGCGGTCGATGTTGCGCGACAAGACATTAATTCATTTTGGTGAAGATTCTTGACTCCCTGCATTCCTGGTGCCACTGGTATGGGTCTCGCTGGAAGCCCATCAGGACCATCCCCCACAGACACCACATGGCTTCTTGGAATATGACGGCCTGGAACCACCACCCCAGCTGTCCTCACAGGAGCCGAAAGTCCTGAGCCACCACCCTTGCTATTATCTTCATACAGCCTCTTATTAGAGGCTTTGTATGAAAATGATCGGCCCGGTCCATGTGAACCAGATACCTGATGGGCATCATGGCCATACTGATGGAAGGGCGATCTTTGATGCTGTCACTCTCTTTGCTGGTCCTGCCGGTGCTGCGTAAAGGACTGCTGCGGCTGAGTCCTTTTCGTCGACTGCCAAGACTTGCCAACGACTTCCTGCTCTGCAACCATTGATGCAACCTTGAGAGATCTTGCCATGCTGACCCACCAAACAAGCCCGGACCAATGAAGTGCGCAGAAGACAACGCCGCCCTCATCTCTGGTCCTGGTTCTACGTAATTGAGAACCATTCTCCTTTGCTCCGCCAATGATCTAGTGCTCACCCTGGCCAGACGATCTTGAGAGAAGCGCATGTAGTCCGGGAGCCAATTTTCAAAAGGGGTCTAGAAGAATGGTTTCGTAGCACACCCAGTATTCAGAAGGTTTGTCTCTATATTATGCTAGACCGATGTCTTGGGTATATTCTGAGCCGTGTTGTACAAGAAAATTGTGGTATCACTAACCCATTAGAAGCCCATTTACAATAGGTGTTGAATGTAGTTTTCAGACAATTTTCACACTGGTAAATTTTTCACAAACTTAAGCGCATGTTATATCAATACAATCTTAACCAAAATGGAAAGGAGTGATCGTATATCGCAGATTTATACATAATCAACCTCGTTTAAGACACCCGTATGTTGCTTTGTACATATTGGGGCACTTAGGTCTTCTTGTGACTAGCAATACCTTAGCTACAACAATGCCCATGTTTTCTACATTTTTCATAATTAAACTTTTAATTGACATGCAGTGCATGTCTACACAAGCTGGCAGGACATATTTATCACGTGAGCAAATGAGAGAATGTTACTCATCCGTGTCAGAGTCATCTTCGACAATTGTATGCTGAACATTGTCACACATTTCACCTCCCATACAAAGGCATGCTTCAGTGCAGAGTAGATTGTTGGCCATGCATTGACAGAGATCTGTTCTTTTGCAGGCAGACTTTTGACATCTACATGATGTGAATTCAATTAATCCAAATGGAGCAGGATCCTTTGACATTAGAACAGGCTTGAGTAGACCATCCACTATACTCCAGCCATGTCCATTTGGAGATGGAAGATTCTGAACAGCTTGCAATGAACATCTCCAAACAAGAGCTTGAAAATTGGCCCTTTCAGTGTGATGCTTTAGACTATTCGATGTAGGTGGAAGATTTTCATTTCTTTGTCTCTTTTGACAAAAGAGCCAATAACGGGTTTCATCAGCTGTCCTTCCCACATCCCTGGTGGTATACAACTCACAGACAAATTTCTCACATAGAATTGCAGTATTCAGTGATAAGTCAACATGTTCGCCGAGTTTGGCTAAGCTAAGCTGATGACACTCAGATGACTTTAAGAGATTGAATGATTTTCTCTTAGCGACTCCAAATAATGCACTAGTGCTATCACAACCTGTAAGAGAATGAAACCCAAGCAAAGACAGACAGATAGCTGGGTCCAGTACTTGAGCAACTGTATGTATTGGTATGTATCGCAATTTGTCCTTTGTGCCCGTACGGAACCATAGTTCAGAACAGTGAAGCGAACGATACGTATATATACTACATACTGCCACGTCTGTATCAGGAGACTGTATAACAACAAGCAACAATTTTATTGGACACATTCGAACGATGGCCCATGCAAGATCCATGACTAATGCCTGTTCCTGGATTGAGCTATCACATTGGTACCAATCCTTCTTGACAGTGTCTATGAACGCGGTCACAACTGGTCTTCTACCAAACACCCCACAATCAAGAATTCTGTTTTCAGTACCTGGTGCTGTCAAAGCTCTTCTCCTGACTGAGTGTTCAGCATGTATGACACGCTCTGGTCTTGGGCCAAATTGCATTCGTTGGAACATCACCATTGTCGTTAAGTGAGGTGTCTGTTTACCGTCTAAGGTTTCTTCAAGTTTATCATTGTTATCAGCTGCTACTTGAACGAACGAGTTTGGTACAATGTTTGTTGGTATTACAACTCCATACCGTGTTGATTGAGCTAATACTTCAAGCACCATACTAGTGTCAACTACCTCAATATCATCATAAGAAACGCTATGACCCATACGATTCAGAATGGTGACAACTTGTTTGGAACCTGTAAGATGCCTCATTGTCATAGGGAGGCTTATGTGTTTTGGCATTTTCTTTCTCCCGTGTGATACACAATGCGCTATGTCTTGGTGTATCATCATTACATGCCTCTCATCACCTTCATTAGCACATTCTGATCTAACATTACCAAACTTCTCTGGTGCTAAATCTGCATTCGTGGTAACCCACCGCAGCAGCCAGTAGAGGCTTTGCGGAATAATTTCCTTTGCTTTTGTGAGTGTCAGATTGTCAACATCAACTGGTTTAATGGTGATCCCCTCACAAGCCTCCAAATCTCCCTTCAAAATCTGCGCTGCGTGGAACAACGTGTGAACATCATTGCTAGTAGTATCAGTTGAGCCATGTGGCCTATCAGTATACGCTGATCTACCACCAGCTGCATTGGCAGCTGCATTAATAACATCTTCTAAAGATATATCACTGGAATAAACAAGCTCGGATTTGGAAGGGTTTAGCCGCTGGTGAAAAACGATTGAATCCTGAAAGTAGTTTTGTAATCGGTAGTTGTCAGCAGTCACACCATTATTCTTTAGATAAAACTTGAATCGACTCAACAAATATGTCATGCTGTAAGCTTTTCCTGATACAAGTCCAGACTCTATCTCTGCTACCAGCTCCGAGAATGATTGGGAGAACGAATCCTCATTCACAGTTTCTTGGTATGATTTATACATCACATTGTGCATTGATACATACTGTGCACGGCATATTTCATGATATTTGGCTTCTGAAGCGATTAAATCTATGCCTCTTATATTGGTAAGAATTTCTGTATCCGCCATTTTCTCTGCTGCAATTTGTATGTTTTGGCATGCGGAAAATGTAGAAACTGAGAATAATTTCTTGACTTTCTTGTGAGTTTTCTTTTGGCAAAACATACACATTGCCCAGTTTATCGGGGATGATCTGGATCTTGCTGCTCTAGCCAAACTTGTCGATTCTTCTGGACTTTGTTTATCAAGAGGCATAGGAGTTGGTGGTGTCATGGATCGTCTTTTCGCAAAGTTAATATTGTGCTTGCTTGTATATTTAGCATAACAGTTTCTATGCCACACGATATCCAGTTGTTTTAATTGATCAATATTTGAGTTAAGTCTTTCATAAACGTCATCCTCCCAGTGTTGGAAAGCGTCTATGAACTTTGAGATGCCGACTTCAGTGGCATTGCTAACAGTTTCGCTACTATGTGCTTGACAAATAATACAGCGAGTCCATTGTGTCGTTTTGATACGCTTTGCTGGGAGAAGATGAAACGCTACTTCCTCGTCACAACTATCACTGTCCATATTTGCTTAATTGCTAGTTATATAGCGCTTGTAATCATTTCACAAATGTAATTAGTGTGTGTACATATATATTAAATCAATACTAGGCTTTATTAATCAAGGCATGTATTAACAACCTTTCTCATGAATACAAATTCATAAAATGCCACTTGCATTCTTATTTGCTTTTCAAAAAAGGATTTGTATTTGAGAAAATGAGTGAACTAAACTTTCAGTTTACTTGTGATGTCAAATTACAAAATTACCCCGGAACAAGTGTTACAGGCATAATTTGAATTATATGTAGACAATATTACTTTGAGTTATGACACGATCATGCTTATATCGTTGTGCACTGTGGATACAGCCAAAACCTAGACCCCCTATGTGCTACCACAATTTGTTTGTACAACAGGGCTTAAAGTGTGTAGGACATGTCACCCAAGCCACAGCAAGTGTCAGACCTTCCGAATACTGGGTGTGCTACGTCACGATTCTGACCTAGCTTTAGCTCCTGGACTAATGGTGTCCTGGACAATTCTGCGAGCAGCCTCTGGCACTTCCCCCACCTTCCGCAGCACAGGTCATCATTCCCTGCAGGATGGTACAGCCATGCGAGAGAGCGTAAGCTCATTGAAGGCATCGTTATTGATCTGAGATATCAATGGTTGAGAACGACCCTTGGATTTCCACCCAATAGCCTATTCAGCGCTTCACATTCCCTGACCGAGAGGCGAGGGATGCGTGCATGCTGATGATAGGCCTGCTTCAGAAAAAGGACCCAACTCCTTATCCCCTTAGGGGCCTTTGGGAGCATATACTCTGGGTGAATCAGACGAGACTTCTAACATATCAGAAGACTGAGTATCAAGTGGAAGGGTATGCATGGCTGAAGAGCCACTTGACAGAGTGCTAGCCGCATGGTCTGACATCCGTTCCATTGCTGGATCGTGCTGAGACTCTTGCTCAGATAGCAACCCGAGATGGTCGGACATCCAGGCAAGGGCCTGCACCAAATTCAGCCTCCGTGCAGAACAAGGAGTCGTCCATTAAAGGACTGCCGTTCTCGGCCTCCTTCTCACCCTTTGATGAGAAGGTCGCTGACAATCCTTGCTCAGAACTACGGACTAAACTTCCAATTTGAAATGGATCCATAGCTCGGCTGCTCACGGCACCAGTGTCTAACGAATCACCAGACAAAGAATCTCCTTAATCCATTGGCTTCAGCATGGGAGCCTTGATCACGTCTGCTGATACCGCAGGATGGGCGACTCCAAGAGCTGGCAATCCTGCATCCGCGATGACGATGGGAGTCGTTAAAGATGGCTTGGACGGCAATCCGGATGAGACTAAATCTGGATGGAACATGCCTGATGGAACATCGATATCACCATCCGGCTGGCAATCCCATACATATCCCGGTGAAGACCCGTGGAAAAGACCAGAATCTACCATCTGTGAAAGCTCCGGCATGCCAGAGTCTTCCATCAGAAGCAAATCTTCCTCCTCTGCCGTCAACCCATGAGCTGACGCGAGAGAAGGAGCAGGCGCTTGTTCCTCCACAAGACTGGCTGGACCACTGATTGGTTGTCCTGCACCAGGCTGCATCGCTGGAACTGTGGACTGGACGGACTCAAACATGGTCTTAAACTGGGACACCAAGACACCCAAGGCCGAGTCCATATGCTCATTCAGATACTCCTCCAATCCCTTGATGGGCGCCTGATCAAACTTGGCAGCCTTATCCTTCACGATCCTCTCCATGCGCGAACATCGATCTCTATTGAATTCGGCCACCAACTCCGACGACCACTTAATGCAAACATCGCAAAGAGAGCCCACTTTACACTTCGCACAGGCAACACAGTGATGGCCTGCGAACTTCCACTTCATAAAATGATTGTAGCGAGAACACAATGTGTCTGGAGGGGCTTTGCCCTGCCCCTTGACCTTCTGTGAACACAGACTAATGAATTAAAATGCTGAACATGGTAACATGAACATGAGCACAACGCACAACATCTTGATTGTAATCCTCGATTACTTTAAAAACATTAACTTTCTCTTAAATTAACATTAATCAATATTTAGGCAGGAAACTATTTGAAATTTTTTAGAGTGAAAATTTTATAAATGCAATTTGGAAGCTAAAAAACTTAAGATAACCAAGAAATTAAGACCGATCGCTACATACACGCTTGACAAAGAAGTGAGAGCTAAAAAAACCTGCTTAATCTGAATGCATAGATATGCCAAACCAAAACAACATGTTAATCATTGGCGCCGCCATCTTGGCTAAGGGCACATCCATCTTGGAAGGAATCGAGTTGCAAGAGAAATCAACCGAGTACCCGGATAAGATAAAACAGTTAATGGGTAACGGAGCGACTCAAACAATGGCTACCATTTTAAAACAATGTGTCAATTTAAAGAAAATTCAAACAATCATTATGGCACGAATGTATAAATTCTAGATTATTACAACCTACCCCTGCGACGATTTTCCTTTTCCTTCCATGGTGCCACAAACGAAAGGTCCAACCAAACACTATATACACACATTTTAATCAAATTGAGAACTTAGAAAGACGTGACTGAAAGGTCGAGCAAAATAGACGAATCTGACTATTCTGAGGAATTGACTCGGTAACTGGGGGCTATGGTAATTCTCGGACATAGTATGGGCAGGACCATGGAGAGTGCGGAGTTTTAATTGGTTATTTTAAGCTTGAATAGATAATAAACCTTATCATAATAGTACATCTGGTAAGCATTATTCGAAGTAGAAAAGTAGATGAAATGTGAGGCTTTGGAGTAAGAAAGTGTGGATCTGAGGGTCGGTGATCCTCAGGATGGCAGCAGGGCAGGCGCGAATCCATTGTAATAGCTTGGTGAGATCAGCATCTATGGTGGTAGCGTCAGAATGGTGGATACCTCGAGGGGTGGAGATCCTCATGGTGGTGTCGGCTGTACTGGTTGAGGTGGTCGCAGTGGAAACAATGGTGACAACATCTACGGTGGCAGGTGAGGTAACTGTGGCGGTAATGACATTCATCCCTTAGTGACTGTGGCCATGGTCACGGTGGTGGTGACAACATCTAAGGTGGTAGTTACAGTGAGTGTGGAAATGGTGGAGACAACAAGGCTTACAGTGGTAGTGAGTGTGGGCGTGGTTACGATAGTAGAACTGGTGGTGTTTCCCATGGCGATGGCAGTTATTGTGACAATCGTGGTAGCGATTGTAGGAATAGCCACAGGACCCAGAGCTGGCAAGGTAGTGGGTGGGATCGTAGCGGTAGTGGCTGTGTGGGCAGTGGTGGTCAGAGAGGTGACCACAGTATGGGCAGCAGCGATGGTGACAGCGGAAGTTGAGCTTGGAGACTGAGTCAAGTCCACAATCAATGGAAAAGATGAAGATATAGAAACAGCTCCATTTGATGGAATGATGGCAAGAATTCTAAGATCGTTTGCGCCAGCGGTGCCTGGATGGTATGATGAAATTGGCGTGAGTACTACCGATAGGCAGGCATAGGCTGGTGTGACAAATGGCAGGGATTCACCAGATTGGCGTAGAGGTGTCAGTCGGTGGAGTGGTGACCAGTCATGAAGGAGAACTACCGCTTTGGCTTTTTTTTACCGCGATGGAGTGCTGACTGTCACAGCTGCAGTCGCCGACTGGGAGAAGACGGATGTGGTCAAGACCAGGGCCGTGAATGGGCTAACCATGGTAACAGTGAAAACAATTGAAGATACGATGCTGGATGTTCCAGCAAGAGTGGCCTCTGGATTGGCAGGAAATGGGTAGCAAGTTTGTCCACAAAATTGTTAAACCCGTTTGGCAATCAATTCATCTCTATACGAGGTGGGTTAGCCATTTCAACATGAGAAACGTCACTGTCACTTAAGTACAGATCTTCTTCTAATTCTGATTGAGTGGGTCACCTTATGCTGGAGAACTGAGTCGGACGTGTGCTCTTTCGGAGCCATTGACAAAGGTGGAGCAACGACGTCGGATGATGATAGGCTGGCTGGAGATGAAGCCTGGGGCAAGACAGGTGGAGGTCTGCACAATCCGAGTGTAATCGGTGTGATACCCTTTGTCCCTAAGTGGTGGTGGTGGCCACAGCGAGGGTGGCAGCAAGACTGTGAGCCCTCTTCGACAAGATTTGAGACACATGTAAGCTCCCAATGGAGAATACCAGAGAGATGGACCCAAATGATTCGCGCTACCCTGGATTAAGCGCGATGACCTGGATGAGGTGGCCAAGCTGTTTGGTCCTGTGTTACATGGATGGCAATAGCCTTGCACGAAAGGCAGCCTGTCTTTCGCTCAAGATGTAGTTGTTCATTATGGTCCTGTAAGTCTTTTGATCGAGTAATTCCTTTGGAGCACATCGGACATGGCTTTGCCCATGGCAGCGATGATCTCAGTATTATATATTTGACGGAGTTGTTCAGATTGTAAGAGGCTGATAAAAATGGTATATTCGCTTATACATGCCGTTTATGGCAGAAAATCCTTAATTAAAATTTTCGTAAGATGCTTTTCAGGCGGCAGATTTAATTTGTTCGGCTGGCGGGATATTCTGCAATGGGACCTTCCATTGTGTATATCACATACTACAGAAGGAGAAGGTCCTATTACAATTTTCTATACATATTTTGGCACAAATATAATATATATTTGCAGGTTGTTAGGAGCCATGAGGATGGGTGTGCCTGTGGCAGGGGTTTGGTATTGGTGGTATTTGGAAATGGAAGCGATGGAGTTTTTGGGATGCTACCTCAGGACTGGTAGAGGGGAATCAAGCTGAAGAAATAAGTGTACAGTGGTGGCGGGGGAAGTGAAGGCACCACTGAGCAATACATTCAACCTCGAGAAATAGGTGGGGTTAACCTATAAGCCAAGGGAATGGCACTGGATATAAATAACTGGAGCATCAGTGCGGTTCAGGGGTCCGTCATAAGGGGTGGGTGGAATTCCTGGTAATGGAGTTGGGGAGGGGTTTGGACTTCGGCATACATTATGATTCACATATTCTATATCATTCTAGATGAAAGGCCTGCCTGGGTTTTGTAGGTACGGTTTTCCTGAGTGCATCATTCCCGTTATTCGCTTGGAGCAGGCGTTGTTATTTGTACTGTGCTCGCCATCAGAAGGATCGGGCATAGATTGGGGTGTGGGCCGGGGTGGTGGTCTGAGCATTAGGCAGTCGATACTTGGCGGCATCATGCTCCAGCAGCAGTATATTCCTTTCTTCCACGCAATGCTTCCGTTAGTCAAAGTGAAGGAGGACCGGCTTGTCGTCTGATGCACAGAGGTGATAATTGATGTCAGACTGGAGGACAGTGTATGGTCCCTTTCACTTATAACTTAGTTTGCATCTGGCTCCGGTGGGCGTCGCTTACCCAGACATGGTCGCCAATGCCGTAAGGTTTGCCATAAGCTCGGCGGTCATGGGTGGCTGTCTGTCATCTGTATAGTTCTGGAAAGTGTTCTTGCACACTTTCATCTGTGGTCTCCATGCACTGATGGAGAAGCTCTACATACAAGGATGGCGAGTTCAACTCTCTAGGCGCACACAGAGTTGCGATATCCAGTGGCAGCGAGAGTTCACAGCCAAGCATCATATGTGTGGGTGTTCATCCAGTGCTGGAATAAACAGCAGTACTATCGATAGGCCATCATTATGCAAGGGATGTGTGAATCTCTGTCATGGCAATGTGGTTGGATTTCCTTGGTCAGCATGGTCGCGGTGGGCAAGTTAAATCCTTCTACCATGCTGTCACTATGCAGGTGAAAGGGTGTAGTTTGCATTTTTACGATGCGGAGTAGGAACCAAAGTTCTTGGAACAGATGACTCTCAAGTTAGTGCCTTGGGCAGAATGTAATTCTCTGGGGATTTCAAAGTGGGAGAATACCTGGTTCACGAGGGTGTCTGCGAAAGTAGCAGCCTCTTGGTTTGGAAAGGCAAAAGTTTCTATCCATTTTGTGAAATAACCTTGAAATACCAGGATGTAATGGTTCTCCATGGTCAGAGTTTGTGAGGGGTCCCATCATGTCAATGATGGCATGCTCAAATGGGGCGTCTACTATATAAGTTTGTAAAGTGGTAGAGGTTTTCATGGCGCATTGTTGGCAGGGGACACACTTAGCAGTCCATATCTTCACTGATGCATCTATGCCGATTCAGTGGAAACGTGGACGAATTATTTCCAAAATCTCCAGCTCAGTTAGATGTTCTGGGACAGCTTCACAGTATTTTCTGAGTACTGCAAGATGGTTATGGTAATAAACTATTCACTCAAGTCATTGATGATAATACTTGGCAGTTCTGGTTGCGGATGAAATTATTGTGTGGGAGGGATGCTCATGCTCGCATAGCCAGTTTATCATTGGGTTAAGATACAGGTCTTTTTCTTAGGCAGCACATAAGTAATCAGTGTCCCACTGCTCAGTGGAAAGGAGTGGAAATAGTGGGGTTTCACTTCCTACCATTCCTACCATGTGAATGGTGTTTGGGGACGTAGACATGGGCAGATCGTAGTAGTCGTCCAGGACTGAGTCAGCATTCCCAGGTAGTTTTCTCAGTTGCTGTATTACGTCGAATTGGAAACCTTGTAGCGTTTCATGCCAGCAGGCAATCTTCTGAAGGGTTCTCCATAGAGGAAATATTTAAAGTGTTTAATGAAATGGAACTCAGCAAGGAGCTCGCGTTTGGCGGTAGCATAACAGCGCTCAGTGTGCAAAAGGCGGTGGGATCCATAACAAATGGCTTTTTCATGTCCGTCCGATCGATCTGGGATAGGACAGCACTGATACCAATATCCGATGCATCAGTGTCAAGAATAAATACGTATGAATGGTCCGGGTGTACCAATATCAGAGCGGTAACCAATTTCTCTTTAAGGCGTCTGAAAACGGCCTCGAATTCAGGAGTCTATTGGTATTTTTCTGTATGTTGAAAGATGGGTGCAGCGATTTTATTGAATTTAGGCACATAGGCGCGGTAATATTGACAAAGTCCCAAGAAACTGCGAATGTCTGTAATGGTGATGGGCTTTTTCCAAGCGGCGACAGTGGTGGCAATCTTCGCGGGTTGAGTAGAGATGCCTTGGGTGGAGACAACATGGTCAAGGAATTCCCTTCTTCGCAGAACAAGTGGCACTTCTTAGGTTTTAGTTTGAAGTTGGTGGCAGAAAATTGGTCGAGTACTTCACGGAGGTTGTTAACCGCATCAGTGAAAGTGGCTCTAACCACTATTATGTCGTCTAGATAACACAAATAAGTCTTCCACTCTAATTCACACAGTATGCATTTCATTGGGCATTCGAAAGTTACAGGAACATTGCAGAGGCCATAGGGCATTTTCTACTTGCCAGTATCCGCTGTCCAAGTCCAGTATACTGAACCAGGCAGCAACGGCGAGAGTCTAGGGCATGGTTTAGCATGGAAGAGGGTAGACATCCTTGACACTGTGGGCGTTTAGGCATATATAGTCAATACGAAGGCGGATAATACAGTCCTTTTTACTGGCTAAGATGATGGGACTGGCCCACAGCAAGGTGGATGGTTCTATAATGCTGAATTGGAGTATCTCTGTTACTTGTTGGTGTGCTTTCTGCTCTTTATGGATGGAGAGGTGGCGGATGGGTTCCTTCACAGCGCAGTAATCTCAGGTCTCGATGTTATGTCGTACTAGATGGGTCTTTCCTGGGTCCAAATCACCGCTGGAGGTGTTTATATGTTTGTGTAACATCGCATAAAATTTCTCATAAATTGATGTGATTTCAAATACATTTTGAACAATTTGTTTGCATTTGGGCACTTTAACACTTTAACACTCAAATTCGTTCAGAAAAATTTAGATTTTCTCATAGGAAATGTCCATTTGCAAACCCAGAGAAGACTGTTTTTGAAAATTTACCACTGGAATGACTGGCTCGTGTATCGAGCCAGGCATTCCACTGGTAGATTTTCAAAAAATACTCTTATTATGGTCAGTAAATGGCAATTTCTCAAGACCACCACAGAAGCCATTTTGGGCTGATATGCGTGTTAAAGGGTTAACTACTTGGAAGTTTAGATACTATTTTAGATTAGATTGAACTGACAAAAGAATCTGTATCAAGATCTGATCAGATTTTGTATCTATGTATATCTCGGAAACCACTGGTTCAATTCGGCTCAAACTTTAACAAAATAAATGATGTAACACTACATTATGATTCCCAAACACTTAGGGTGTTAAAAAAATCTGGAAAATCCGAAAATATATGGATAATCCTAAAAAATCTGAATAATAAATAAAATTCGGAAAATCAAAAAATATTTTACAATGTGACAAAATACAGGAAGGCAGTGGTCTGCAATCTATGATTAAACAAGGAAGATAAACACAGTATTCAGGAAAGCAAACATTTCGTTTTTATTTTCGTTGTTATGTTAACAGTGAAAGTCATTTAAAAACAACAATGCTAAAATAGACTATACTTTTATATACATGGACCTAAAATACTTCAGATGAGAGAATCACATATACTGATTATATATATATATATATATATATATATATATATATATATACTCGTGAAAGACGTTTTTATAAGTCATGGATTTCAACATATATGAACATAATCGTATGCAGTTTTGAAGAAATAAAATTATACCCAATTTAATTAAAATGAGGGTTGTAACATAAGACTAATAACTGCCTAACTGCTGAATTTCTGCAGTCTATATTTTCCATGGGGTTTAACTGTGGATAACCTGAATATTTTGAAAATAATTTGACTGAAAGTTGTTGGTGGCTAAGCCACAAACAACTTTCAGTCAAATTGTTTTCAAAATATTCAGTATGTCCAGAGTTATTGCCCATTGAAGTTATCGTCTGACATCAGTTAGACAGTTAAAAACTGTAAATCTTCGTATTAAATCTGCTTACAATATTGCACAATCAGCATTCAGAGATTTTGAACAACCTGTATATAGACAATGGGTTTTTTCTAATATTTCACGAGCAATCCTATTTATTATCCCGGATTTTTCTATTTATTATCATTAAATATTCAATGAGTTACAAAATGGTACCAATTACACAATATAAGACATATTTCAAACTAAAAAAGAAATTTTTAAAGAAAATTGAATAATATAAAAATTGTTGTTCATGGAGAAACAGTACTGATGCGATTTTGTCGAAGTGAAACAGTATCATTGTAGTAGAACAATGGACGGTTCCAGTTTTACTTATGCCCTGCCTATCTCTATCTAAGCTCCACCAACAACTCGTCCATGATGGGATCGATTGATCTCTGAATTCACTGACTCTGGGTGTTTTAAGGGCCAGAGAAGGATTTGTCAGATTCCTCATAATCAATTTCCAGAAAACTATACAGGTAAGCTGTTGAGTATTATGAAACTAATTTGACTGGGTGCTGTTGCTGCCTAAGACAGCAACAGCGTCCAGCCAAATTAATTTCAAAATATTTAATAGAAAGTTTATGAACCCCTCTTGTTGTCAACTTAACCCTCTAATGGTCAAGTTGGTAAAAACATGACCTCGGCAGTGATCTTGAAAAATGCCCATTTGCAAGCTAAGAGAAGAGTATTTTCAAAAATTCTCTTCTTGGGCTGCAATTGGACACAGGGATAAGCAGAAATTTAAATTTTCTTGGCCATTACATTTTTGATGAATGTCAATTTGAAGGATAACAGAAATCAAATTTTTTTGTCTGAAAAAAATCAAAATTTCCTTGAAAAGTATTGGCAATTAAATGGTTAATTGAAATAAATCGTATTTTGAGCGCCTTAATGCGTGGTTGACACAAGAGGGGATAAATGGTAAAAACATACAATTCGTACAACCTGTCAGACTATTACGCACTAAAGACAGACTATCTGGAGTCATTCATGACGTCATGATTATGACATCAGCCTACACGTCACGTAGTTGATTGTAACGTCATATGATTGATGGATAAACTTGGAAAGGCCCATTTGGCAACTTTTACAACACATTCAAACATAATAAATAACTGAATTATATGAACTCTCAGGTAAAATCCAAGACAGTCATATAGGTATGCTGTTGAATGTATTGATGAAGGCTTGACTGGAAGCTTTTGGTGCTATAGGCAACAAAAACGTTCAGTCAAGTTAGTTTTAAAATATTCAATATAATATTTCTTATAATTATAATTGACTTTTCATATTTGGCTTTTCAGGTTCAAAGTGTTAAGCATTTGCTGCCTATTCTGGTATATCTATCAGTGACGCACTCACACCAAAATGTTTGACAAAAAATCTGTTAAAACTGTATAGTCTTACAGTCTTAAGTTGTGTACCTCGACGTAACGAAAGAAAATAAATCTTAACATATGATGATTTTATTCGATATAAGTTACTTTAATTTTTATGTTGTGAAATTGAATTATAGACACGAGTTACTAATTCAACTCTATAACTAAAGAAATTATATTAATTTATGCGAAAAATTTATAAGGAAATCATCATATACCAAGCTTTATTTCGTTTCATTACATTGAGGTACGGAATCTAAGCCCCGTAGATGTATAAAATTGTAACAATTTTACTTTCAAGCATTTTGGTTAAGGGCTAAATTTGTTTAAAAAACTCAAATTATTTTCTCAGTGAATGAATGTCCATTTGCGTGCCAAGAGGAGACTATTTTTGAAATTTTACAACTAGAATGACTGGCTCTGTTGCCGAGGCAGTCATTCCAGTGGTAAACTTTAAAAAATAGTCATCCCTTTTCTTGCAAAGGGACCTTTGTCAAGACCCCTGTAGAGACCCCAGTAGAGACCGTTTTTGCCGACTTCGTCATGAATGGGTTACGTTATTATTTCCATGGAGCAATCAATGAAACTTCAAAGTAATTATATTACAGGTAAATATCAAAATGCTGTGCGGGGACGTTGATGTAGAGTACTAGAAAAGATCTTTACTTAACGTCCTTGATGTCCGCTTAATGCATTTCGCCCATAAAATATCTAAATCGCAATCCCATGACAACCATGCAGGTAAGCTGTGGAATATTTTGATGCCATTTTGACTAGAAGCATGTTACAGGTTCCTTTCAAATTAGCTTCGAAATATTCAACAGAGTAGTAGTTGCAATGAAGATGATGTTTTGTATTTCGTTATTTAAGATAAAATGTTCCATGAAGAGTGGATTGTTCATTCCGGACATGACGTCGCTGAAAAATGCTGTAGGGATGGTCAGCAGCATCAGTCACACAGGGTCAAACTTAGGTCAGTGCAACGAGTGCATTGGCCCAGGGCCCCACATATTTAGGGCTCTCAAAATGTGACACAATAATTATTTCTTGTCTTGCATAACATCAAATGACACGTATCTATAGTACAGCTCATTAGTCAGCATGCTTCCTGAACAAAATAATTTTAACACGATGTAAAAAATGTTCTGTTGAATACATTGAACATAATTGTATTGGAAGACATTGCTGCCTCAGGGAACAATGTGTTCCGATCCAATTATGTTCAAAATATTCAACAATATTCTTTTATTTTGTGCATAAAACATTCTTATTTCCTAACTGTAGTGTATAAGACTGATGTGGCCAAATCCCACAGCCCTCTGACCTCAGGCGCCTCCAGCGCCATTACGCTTGAAACTGGACACTAGCTTCTTTGCGATCCTAACGATAGTTCCATGGGTCCCCGGGGAAGAATTTCAGGTTCAGCCCCGCATTCACCAGTCACAAGAACCCCGCAATGGAAGCTCACAAATCAGCACTAGATAGTTAAAAAATCTGTAGATATTTTATATGATTTTCTGCTTAGATAATGGAATGTATATTTTTATTGTCAAGAACTAGAGTTCTTAGTATCGATGAGATTTTGAGAAGCAAGCTTTACATCATCGATTTTATTTGCGTTTTTTAAAATTTTGCCTTGATAGAAACACATTTTTGTCTAAAATTGCACAAAATATATGTGATTTCTATTTTTAAAATTTTAACATGATAAAACATATTTTATCTAAAATCACACTATACGATTTTTGTTATTGTTGTTGTTGTTGTTGTTGTTGTTGTTGTTGTTGTTGTTGGCCTGGACTTATCGTCGACATTTAGACTTGATCTCTGAGCAAAAATCCCACTACTAAAACTGGTATGAATACACTAATAACTTGGAATCTCGCATGTGTGATGGTGCCCAGCGGACCAGCATTCACAGCTGGTGCATTTGTGACACTGCTTTGGCGCGGTGGAGTTAAATTTGGCTCAGCAGTTTCATCTCCTCCGCCTAATCCTTTGCTTAACACCAGTGGAATCGGTTCAGGGTCTTTACCAGTTGTTGTATATGGCTTCGATGTTCCACTTCCTGAGAATACAAGAAAACCCATGCACATCATCTTATTGGACAGGAATGTATTAGTAACTCTTTAACCCGTTAACAGCGCGTATTCACACCAAAATGCTTGAAAATTAAGTTGTTAAAATTGTATGCTTTTGGGGGCTTAACTTGTGTGAGGATGTGTTAGGAAACGAAATAAATTTTAATATATGATAATTTCATTCCCTACAATTTACTATAATTCTTTTACTTGTGAAGTTGAATTAGGTACTCGTGTCTCTAATTCAATTTCACAATTTATTAAGTTAACTAAAAATTATATTAATTTAGACACGATGAAATCATCACATGTTAAGATTTATTTCGTCTTTTTACATCTAGGTCCACAATTTAAGCCTCTAAAAGTATACAATTTTGACAATTTTATTTTCAAGCATTAATCTTAGAATTTGCTTTAAAAATTCAATTTTCTCAAAGAAAATATCCGTTTGCAGACTAAGAGAAGACTATTTATGAAATTTTACCACTGGGGTAACTGGCTCGGTTATCGAGCTAACCATTCCAGTGATGCACTCTCAAAAACAGTCTTCTATGGGACTGCAACTGACTATTTATCAAGACCACTACAAAGGCTGTATTAAAACCTCTTGTGTCAACAGTGCCTCAAAGCGCTCAATATACCACTTATATAGACCTATTAATTAACCATTTAACGGGCAAGAATTGTAAAAAAGAAGAAAGTGTTGCTCATTGAATGCAATCCATTTGCAGGCCAAGAGAAGTTTTTAAAAGCTTTCCAATGGAATTTACAAAAAAGTCTTTCAGTTGTCCTGCAAATGAAGGCTGTTTGAACATTATATGGTCAAGAAAATTCAAATTTGTGCATAATCAGTATCCATTTGCAGGCCACGAGGAGACTATTTTTGAAAATTGACCAATGGAATGACTGGCTCTGTTACCGAACCAGACATTCCAATGGTAAATTTTCGAAAACAATCTTCTCTTGGCCTGCAAATGGACATTCCTCAACACCACTGAAGAGATTGCTTTGGCCAGTTTTATTATTAAATGGTTAAGTTGACACAAGATGGGTTAAGACCTAACACCCTTACGGATTTGTCAGATTCTTCAAAATCTCGAACGCAATCTTAGCGAATCCCAACATAATCTAGTCAATTAAAATGGCCGTGTTAATGCAATCACCTATGAACCTTTCCCGTTTTAGCTATTCCCCACCCATCCCTAGTTACGCTCCACCCACGCTTCACCTGTTGTGGGATCAATCGATCCCCGAATGCCCTGATTATTAATTTCCACAAAATTATACAGGTAAGCTGTTACATATTTTGAAACTAATTTGACGGGTTGCTATCGCTGACTACAGCAGAAACAGCGCCCAGTTAAATTAGTTACAAAATATTCAACAGAATGTTTATTAAATGGTAAAGACATACAATTCGTGCAACGTGGCGAACTATTAAGCGTTAAAGATGGGATAAATCGAGTCATTCATGCCATAATTAATTATGATGTCATCATACACGTCACTTATTGATTATGACGTCATATGACGTCAGATGATGGATGATAAACTTACAGGCAGCATCAGCACCCAGTCAAATTAGTTTTAAAATATTTAACAGCTTACCTGTATAGTTTTCTATAAAAATTGATAGTCATGGATGGATTGATCCCAACACGAGTGAGGTGTGGGTGGAGCTTATCTGGGCGGGGCATAGCTAAAACTGGAAAGGGCCATAAACCCATAAAAGGATATAAAGCACAATATAATACTTCCGTATGAACTATAACGAATAGCTAACAGCCGGGTTAACAGCAAAAATAATCCCTCTTAAAGCGATGCTAATCTCATCTCAAATGTTGTATTGCACCGATAGAATATGGTTTATAGATTCCATATCATTCATATCCTGTCACATTCCCTGATCTGTATCGCAATTATCTGTTTTGTAATATCGAGTAAATGTTGAACAGTGATCGACACCATTTTGTCTCCTCAAGCTATTGTGTGTGATGTCATGTAAGCTCCGATGCATCACATTCTTTATTATGTAATGCTCATCCCATTGAATATTTTGAAACTAATTTGACTGTAAGTTGTTGCTGCCTTAGGTAGCAACAACGTCCAATCAAATTGGTTTCAAAATATTCAACAGCTTACCTGTAGGATTGCTTTTATAGCACGTTGCCAAACTATAGCTGGAGCCTCTATGACTAAGCATATATACCGAGGCCGACACACTGGGGTTTTTCTGATTGGTTGAAAAGTAAATCATGACAGCCATCATAGGATGTAGAAATGTACCAACATTTAACTACTAAATCCTGAATATCTTTCCTTAGCGGCGTGATAAAAGGCTTAAAATTATCTGGATAGTTTATGACCGGCATGTTAGATCACCTGAGTAGCTATTAAGAGATGGGATTAGTTATCCTTTAACAATTCGAACCTGATGCGCATAAAATCAGGACAAGAATTTACTGACATTGCGTAAATGTTGATATAACGTGAATCACTAGACAGATCAAGCCGATTTCAATATCTATGTGAAGTGATTGACACCGGCAGATGCTAAGATGGTACCAAAATCAACACAATCCACATTGTTGCGTCTACCGGGAACTACTCTGACAAACAGGGTCGCGATCTGTCTGGTCTCCGAATTGGAGTTTGTGTAATGGTCTAGTCATTGTGATGACATATAGAGATGGCTGGTCATTACGTCATAGGCATATTCTCACCATGCCTTTATTTTTAGATTGCAGCTAAAAAATGCCATAATTGATCATGACGTCATATAATTGAGTGACAGATTGGCTCCCTCCATTCTCCCTATATACAGCAGACCTATTCAGCAGCGGGTTGCCACCCAAAAAATTGAACAAAATTAATTCGTTACTTTTTACATTGTCAAGTAGTATATAAAGGACATTTGAATGCTTGTGACGTCATCAAAATGCTTGCAGCTGAGTTACCATTTCTTTATATACTACTAGCAGATGATGGTTAAAATGTGTGTTTGAAATGGCCGAACATTTTCATGGTTCATAAAACTGAACCCCTTATAAGGACTTTACTTGCACATTTTCAAAGAGTTTATGCGATCTTTGCAGATGTTTTAATGGTCAAGCTTACCAAATCAAGCCTGTGTAGTGGTCTTCAGGTATGTCATTTAGAAGGGCAAGATATTTAAAATTTGGAATGTTACCCTTGGAATAACAGGTTCGAAAACCACGTCAATCATTCCAGTAATAAATGTTTGTAACATAGTCTTCTATATATAGTCAATTTGCTAAACCCAAGCTGTTTTAAGAACAGTGAAAAACTAATTCAGAATTTCAAGCATTTCAGGCTGGCTAAAAACATATGCAATGTCCATGGGCATATGAAGAAAAGATAATTTTTGAAAATTTACCACTGGAATAAACGAGTCAGTCATTCCATCGGTAAAGTTAAAAAAAGAATCATCTCTTGGTCTTCGAATTGCCATTTTCTCTGAGAAAATCAGATTTTCGTGAATACATGTGAGGGGTTAAGGGTTAGGCATTTGTATGTATCGCTATGAAACCTCAATTTCATTTCTGAAATCAGAGTATCTCACGTTGATCATACAGATAGGATGTTAATTATTTTGAAAATAATTTCACTCGGATTTGTTGACTCACCACTTTGATAGTAGAAATAACACATGTAATTGGCCGGCTTCAAGTTCTCAATATGTGTCTCTTTGATGAATTGAAAATATGAACAGGAACTGTAGTTGGCAGGAAGCTGCACATAAAACAAAATATATTTTCGATATCAGACTTTTAAATCTGCTTACATATTTTTAGAAGCATGTGCAAATTTACAGGTACAATGTCCAACCAAAAGTTTTGAAAAAATGTTGATAGTAGCGTAAGTTTGTTGCTGTTGTTGGTGTTGTTGTTAACTTGGTTTTATTCATAGGAGATGGCTATTTCTTAAGATGGTTTTTCATAAGATATATTGAAATTATATTACAGCATAAAAGTATCTAGAGGAAGCAGACTATCTAGAGCACATCGTTACTTTCAGATATCGAGCTGCTTACTAAACAATACGCCCAATCACTTTATTCCAAACACAAACTCAATTTAGCTATTAAATAATGTGATGTAGAGTTGTGTATTTACCTCCCTTGCGAAGTGAATCTCTGAAAGTGTACAACCTAATTATCAAATACATTGGTTTACTGATATTAAGTAACAAACAGCAGGCTGAACATTGGCCTCTAACATGTGCATGTTATTTATTATATATATTGACTATAAAATATTGGGCCTACATTGCTCCAACAATTATAACCCAATTGTAATTTTGACACTGTTATACCAACGTTGGCCAAACGCATGTGTGCACCATTATTAAATATATTGGATATAAGTTGCTGGGCCAACACTGGCCAAACACTAAGCCAAGTGGAATTTTGCCACTGTTGTGCTGCAGTTGGTCTAATGCATGTATATAACATTTAGAATACACCTTGGCTAATTGTTGGGCCATCGTTGGCCTAACAACTGTACCAAACTGTAATTTTGCCACTGCTATGACAATGTTGGTGCAAATCTTGATCGTCAATGGCGATGGTGCCAACCAATTTCCATCATTGCCCCGATACTCAATAGCTAATGGCGACTGTGCCAACCAATCACCAACGTTGGACCAATGTAGTAATATTATCTGGGCGACCAATACCTGGTCAATATGACCATGATATCGCGGGCTATGGGGCCAGTACTGGACCAATAGCGGGCCAAATATGGCTCTAATAGTATAGGCTACTGGGCTGGCGCTGAGCCAATACCAGGTTAATACAGACCAGAATCTTAGACATATGGTATAAAGTATCATAACCATTACCTGTCTATAATAAAACACTGTGCTGGTAGTTACTTCAGTAGCATCAACATACGAGTCAAGCTCTCCCATACTAATTATGTGGCCTGATGGGTGAAATATCTCACAAACTGCCATATCCTGAACTTCTTCCGACACCCTGCAATAAAATATGTTGAACCCTTTGAACAGCTTTGTCCCAGAATCTCAATAGAGGGATCCGATGTTACTCAAGTATCGGATGTCATATTCATTCAAATACATCACATGTTAGTTAACGTCACAATAAAAATGATGTAGCTCTGTAAAGAAAATAGAAAGGTATATCACGAAAGTGCACAAATTGCATGTCTTTTGATAAATTTACAATTTAATAAACATTTTGTGGAATATTTTGAAAAAATTTGACTGGAGCTGTTATAGGCAGTAATAGCACTAGTTAAACTAGTTTCAAAACACCCGGTGTGACCAGTTTCACCATAAACAACAAATAATAACAAATATGCACGACGGTATCGAAATCTGTACCTAAAGATTAGTATGTAGTAATAATACATCATGGCCATTTTATTACAACAAAATGGAGAAAATTTCCTAATTTATTTTTATCACAGAGGTATTGCCTATATAAGCTAAAGACATACTGCAAACAAAGCTCCATATCAATGACTCCGGTCTTAGTGTCACGTTTCTGACGACTGTCATCTTTTTCAAATTCCTCTTTTCTAGGTCCAAGCTTAATGCCAATTAGTTTATCATTGCTTGTTCCATCCTGGTTATATAACCAGATAATCTGAAACAACAAAATATTAATATCTTTATAATTCATGGTTCATGGTCATATGTCAGATAGGGGGAACAGATGGGTAGGAGAAGTCTACTGATTAAGGGCTCTTTAATCATATGGTGGATGCCTAGAGACTCCATGGTGTGGAGATAATATATCATGTATCCTTCATTTTCATCTCCTGATTGGAGTGTTTATGTTTGCACATGGGTCCCCTCTTAGAGCCTGGGTAATGCAGTAAGATGCGTGCTTTCTCCTAAGGTTATCGAATGCTGTATTGCTCTTGAATCCTCAGTTTAAAGAGTAATTTTGTTTCTCTTGCATACATCTTGGGAAAGTAAAGTGCTGAGCTGTGGGCAAGTCTTTTTGGACATCGCTGTGGTGCTGACTATTCAGTTTGAAGTCTTGTTTCCCTTACATATATGTGGGTATGGGAGGGTGGGGCGAGGTACCTATCGCAACATTCACATGCTACTTCTGTGAGACGAATTAGCTTTGAAATGGGGCGCAGGAATATCAAGGGTCCCCAGCTAAGAACAATCATTGAGCATGTGTGCACACATGTTCAGTAGCAGGGACCCGCTAAGAACAATCAGTGCGCATGTGCGTGTAGATGCTCGTAGCATGGATCCTGAATGATGGGTTCCGAGCTAATCAAGGGTCCCCAGGTAAGAATAATCTGTGAGCATGTTACGACGACCACCATGACAACAACCACCACCACCATCACCATCATCACCATCATCTGGTACGACAGCAGACGCCAATATGAGTTAGATGGAACTGACCTGTACAAATACTTTTCCTTCACCAGTAGCCACGATACGAACATCATTTTCCAAAGGGTTTTCCTGTGAACAAATAAACAAACAGACAACAGAAATTAAAACAATAATCCACAATATGTGATAGCAAGATAGGTATTCTTGCATCATGATGGGATTGCTGTCAACCCCATGTACAACCAAGGATTCGCATAATGGTCCTTTGGATGGCATAAACCCCATAATATAACATGAGTCCACCCACCACAACCCTTGCCCCAAATAGTGGGAACCTCATGATTCATAGCCGTGAGTCCATGTTACCCTCCAATGTTAGCATGGATGCGAAAGGAACTGCATGGGTTTCGGTTTGGGAAACCCAGAGTGAAGCTTGGGACCAACCCAAGATTTCAGGGTGTGGGCTCTATGAGAGGTTCAAAATTTAGATGCCATGTGTACCATCATACCAAGGACACACGTAAATTACATTCAGTATATACACATGATAAATAGTTAAGTACGGTACAGTTATTTGGTATCAAAGGATACTAGATTTGTAAATTGTATCTATTTAAATACTCTCTTTGAAGGCATACCATATACTTTCAAAACAACTTCGTTTACTTTAGGATAGACCAAATTAAACTATGTCATATGCTATTTATTTGATGTACTGATGACAGTGGCGTAGCCAGACCTGTGTGTGTTTTAGGTGTTAGCCCCACCAGCACTCCACCCACTCACATGCTCCCCACCCACCCCACCCCCAATACGAGCTATGGTCATGAAAGAGTAATAATAAATCGATAGAATCAGAAAGATAGCACATATCATTTACCATAATATAAAACGATCAGTCAATAATTCTCTCTAGCAATAACGGTGCTGGCTTACATCTACGCAGTTCTGCTTAATGCACCTTTCCCGTTTTAGCTATGCCCCGCCCATCTCTATCTAAGCTCCACCCACACTTCGCCGTGTTGGGATTGATCGATCCCCGAATGCACTAACTATCAATTTCTTGAAAACTACAGAGGTAAGCTGTTGAATATTTTGTAACTAATTTGATTGGGTGCTGCTGCTGCCTATGACAGTAACAGCGCCCAGTCAAATTAGTTTCAAAATATTCCACAGACGATTCATTAAATAGTAAAGACATACAATTAGTACAACGACACATAGTCCGTCTTCAAATATGTGTTTGTGACGTACTTATCTACGTCATAATTCATTATGATGTCATTCTACACGTCCCGTAGTTGATTATGACGTCATATGATGTGTGGATAGAGTGGAAGGGTCTATTCACCTTTCCAGAGTATCCTTCGACGATCTGAATTCATATGACGTCATACTCAGCTAAGCGGCGTGTAGGATGATGTCATAATCATTACGTCATAAATGATTCTATTAGGCCAGTCTTTAACTCTTAATAGTCCGACACGCTATTATAGGCAGAAACAGCACCCAGTCAAATTAGTTTCAAAATATGCAACAGCTTACCTGTAGTTTTCTGGTAATTGATAGTCAGGGAGTCCAGAGATCGATCGATCCCAACATGGATAAGGTGTGGGTGGAGCTTAAATATAGATGGGGCGGGGCATAGCTAAAAATGGAAAGATCCATTCCACTTAATCTTATTTCTTATATCATGCCTACACAATTTCACTATTTCAGTTCACAATATCCTAACATATAGGCTACACACCTACATGACAGTGCAAGAGTGGATCCACCGTGGTGGCGATGTGAAGGCATAGGCTCCTTAAAGTGTTCTTAAAATGAAGGTATCTATAATTTTTAATTAAAATACAGATGCTACTTTAACAATTGGAATGCAGAAAATGGCTTATCAAAGCACAGTTTAAAATATCCCTGTGGAGGTCTCCACATTCCACTCCCATGGGAGCATGAAACCCGTCAGAGACACTCTCAATTTGAGGGTCCCAAAATGGGCAGCACCCATGGGCCATAATGGCTATCGAGCCAGTTATTTTAGAAGTAAAATTTCAAAGATAGTCTTCTCTTGCCTCCAGATAGACACTGACTAACGAAATATTTGAATTTTCTTGACCACTAACCCTTCAATGGATACAAGCCAGCAAACACCCATCATGTGCAATCAGTGATCATTTGGAGGCCAATAGAAAGCTATTTTTCGTAAATTCCACTGGT
The DNA here is from genome assembly GCA_034401795.1 of Chaetoderma sp. LZ-2023a. NCBI lineage: Eukaryota > Metazoa > Mollusca > Caudofoveata > Chaetodermatida > Chaetodermatidae > Chaetoderma > Chaetoderma sp. LZ-2023a. The sequence continues at coordinate 17,333,636 of CM067367.1, read as the reverse complement.
AAATTTACCAAAAAAATTTGTTAATTGATATAAATAGCATTTAACGCGCTTTGAATTACTGTTGATGCAAGAATGGATAACTTACCACCTCAAATGAGTGCATTATATCAGCATTGTCTTCAGTAACGGTCCAAGTGTGTGTACGCCCATCAATAGTCATGTCAACGTTGACATTCAGGCCAGTGGTGCTGTAAGTCACTTTATAGAAAACTGTCATAGCACCGAGGGCAAGAACGGTGTCCTGAAAAATATAAAACGATACCAATATATACAGTTATTAACAAATTGCTGAAACCACAACAAGTCCCAACTTAAATCTCTTTAGTCCTATAACATTCGATTCTTATAGAACATGGCTATTTGTAAATCAAGAGAAAACTGGTGGGGTTTTTTAACTTACCAGTGGAATGACTGGCTCGATAACCGTGTCAGTCCAGTCAGTTAAGTGATAAATAGTCAAAAATAGATCTATTGATGGGCATTTACTATGAGAAATAAATTGATGGGAATTTTCTATAAGAAACTTCTTAAATAAATGTTCATACATTTGACATCCATTTCCTTGTGAAAATCCTTTTAAACCATAGCCCAACATGTAATCCAGCACAAAAATCTAAGACCATGTTCTCACCAGAGACTTAATCCGGAGTAATGCCATACTGAAGTATGGTGTTAACCGCGATTAACTCTCTAGTGAGAACATGGCCTAGAACTGGATTAGATTACACATTTGGGAATAGATGTTTCTAGTGGCTCTTTAAATGCCTCAAAGAATATATATTGGATTTGTCTTTGGCCGTATTCTCACTAGAGTGTTAATCCTGAATTATGCCATACGTCAGTATGGTGTTAATCAGGATTAAGTCTCCAGTGAGAATGCGGCCTAAGGCTGTGTTCTCACTGGGGAGTTAATCAGGAATAGCGAATTCACAATTTGCCACTGGAATTGACCGAGCCAGTCATTCCATCGATAAAATCACAAAATTAATCATCTCTTGATCTGTAAATTAACATTTTCTATGATAAAATTTAAGCTATTTCAATCAAATTTGAGAATAAGTGTTAATACCTGAGTGGTGTGGAAGCCACCATTTGCATTTCTCTGCTTTGCTAACCATTTCATCACTTTATCCCCGTCTAGAAGTTCTCTGCGCAAAACGTAAGTCTTCAGCACATAAGCAGTCATCTCTATGTCAGATGGTCCAGAAGAGTAGCAACATTTAGCGGTATCATCGGCAGTCTTAGTAATTTGCCAGTGACGCCCGTCTGCAAAAACAGTTAAGAATTAAAATTTTAACGTATTTAATATATATATATATATATATATATATACTGAGCCAAAAAAGTTTAGCAACAGTGAAGTTTGGTTTGTTGTATTAAAACTATGCGTTTATTTATAACCAAATTTGCAGGCATGTTTCGTCAATGTAATGTCTCGCTGATCATGAAGAAATGCAAATCATTTCTTGCATTTCTCGGCCGCACTCTTACTGCATGTGAAAATGCATTTTTCATGCACTGGCCCACATTGGCGGGTAGCGAAGGCAAAAATTCACCATATTGCAAAAGCAGATAACGAACGTTAACAGAAAACGCTTAAAGGTTTACCCTACCGAACATGGGCCGCCGCCCAGGGCTACCCGGAAATCAGCGCCATGAAGCAATGGGATGACTCGCTGGTGGGCAGAGCGTTCGCGCCATTGCCCGACATTTTAATGTTCACGCCTCAACCATTTCCCGCATCCGCCAACGCGAGCAGGAAACTGGAATTGTTAATGACCGACCACGATCTGGCAGACCGAGAGCAACAACAACATGCGAAGACCGCTACTTAGTGACGTCATCACGACGTCACAGGTATGAGACTGCGCCACGGCCGTCCCATAATTTGCACACCGCTACCGGCACTACAGTGCATGCACAAAGTGTGCGAAACAGACTCCATGATGCTGGACTGCATGCCCGTCGTCCACTAGTTGCTGTTCCGCTTACAGAGTGTCACATCGAGAATCGGTTTGCATGGGCAAGAACTCATCAGCGATGGCGTGCTCAACAATGGAGCCACGTTTTGTTCAGTGATGAGTCGAGGTTTTGTGTGGATGTGGCGGACGGTAGGCAACGTGTTTGGCGACGTTTAGGAGAATGGTATGATGCAGCCAACATCATTTAGCACGACAGATTTGGTGGCAAAACAGATCTTATTGTGATTCGCGGAAATTTAATGGCGCAACGTTACTGTGAAGAAGTTGTCGTCCCTGTTTTCATCCTTTTATGCAGCATCATGCAGACTTTATGTTCCAGCATGACAGCGCCCATCCTCATTCAGCTAGCGTCACCAGTGATTTCCTTCAACGTTCCGGTGTCGGACTGGCCAGTGTGATCACCGGACCTGTCTCCTATCGTGTGGGACATTCTTGGCCGTACGATGCATGAGAACCATCTACATCTTCACAACGTGCGGGAGCTTGAAGCTGCACTGCTCCAGGAATGGGATGCGATTCCTCTTCGTGACATCAGGTGCTTAATTCGAAGTATGAGAAAGCGATGTATGGTGGTGGTTAAGGCACGCAGAGGTCACAACCGGTATTGACAGCTCAGTGTCATTATTTAAATTGGACCCTTCCGTTGAATGATGCCATGTTAAAGGCGCGATGCTACCATTACAGTAACAAGAGATTGTTGTTCAAATTGGAAAATGACCTATCATTTTAAATAATATATTTGAATCAATTTATTGATTTTGTTAAATAACATTTATACAGTAATATTCTCAGTGTTGCTAAACCTTTTTGGTTCAGTATATATATATATATATATATATATATATATATATATATATATATATATATATATATATATATATATATATATATATATACATATATATATATATATATATATATATATATATATATATATATATATATATATATATATATATATATATATATATTAGCTGTGTATATTTACTATAGGAAATTGTAAAACCTTGTTGTCCATAACTTTACACCACTGCCATTTACCAATTTATTTCCAGTACCTTTTTGCTAATCTGTATATGAAATAAAGGGAAGTAATCTGTTCCAGTCGCGTTGGTATGTCATTCCGGGCATCATAGATATGGAGAGCTGACTTAGTCGAGGCATCTTATTTTCTATTCCACCCATCGCACTTATTCTTTCTCTCCCTCCCTGCCACCACCCTTGCTCTCCCTCCCTCCCTCCCCCCCCCCCCTCTCTCTCTCTCTCTCTCTTTCTTTCTCTCTCTCTCTCTCTCTCTCTCTCTCTCTCTCATCGTGTATTAGTTTCCCATCTGCTCCCATATATGCAGAGATGACAGACAGCAATCCATCCATGAGATATGTGTCTTAGTAGTGGCTTCGTTTATTTGATGTCTTTCTGGTCCTTCAACTTCTGGTCTTGCTGCATGTCATCTTGATCCTATGATACAAATATAAGCTATGGAATGTTTTCTCCCACAGTCACCTGCAAAGGTTTCAACAACTGCGGGTTGATGGGTAGGCTAACTGGAGGCCTGCCAGCACCCGATGACTCTTTTCTAAACTAGGAATGAGCATCTTCATCCAGGAAACTGTACCTACTGCCATTGGTTAACCCCGACATATCTAAAATCTTATGCATCATTCTCACTAACTAACTCCACTTTCGAGTCTAATCGTTCTTCAGGATCCTCCTCCAGATCTGAGCGTTCATGCGATTTGTTGATTGGCTGATTTGGAGCCAGGGCCCTGACATGGAAGTCTTTTCCCTTAACTGGAATTGTTTTCTTTGGAGGTAAGGTTCAAGACGCAATACTTTCTTAGATTGGTGGGACTCTCCTGGTACTTTACTTTTCTGTGTTCATCAACCTAGAACGGATCTTACTGTATGTATTTGAGCATGTAGCTACATTGGTGTTTGGAACGGCGGTGGTCCTTGAATTGGTGGATCGTGTCACCGAGTTCAGGTGGCATGCTGGTTCTTTCCGACATAATCGGGGCAGCTATCTAGCTATGGTTTCTTGTTCTCTATGGCTAGGATAGTACCGTCTAAACGAAAGCACAGAATTCTTTTTTCTCAAGTGTTAATACTTATCTCCCTGATACTCATTGATATTTTCTAAATATCGTTCCAATAAGACTCAGACTTTAAAAGAAACCACCCCACTGGGCAGGTTATTCATCTGACAGCTCGGGTGATGTGCCGCCTAATACCGTGCATGCATAGACCGTCACTTCCTCGTAATTTATAAATTGGCTCACAATAGCACATTTAACACCGTTGGACCGCACATCTGTGAGGTGGAGAGGCCGGGTTCGTATCAGGGAGATAAGTATCAACTCTCATGAAAAAATAAATCCATGATTTTGTTTATTTCATTTCAAGAGTATACTCACCTCCCTGATACTCATTGATATAGCCAGAATTGGTAAGTGAATTCGGCGGGAAGAAGGCGATGTCAGAAGACCAGCCTGTCCATGGAAGACCATTCTCTGTTGCGTTTGGAGCACAAACGTCTGATGTTGTGCATGAAACACAACCAGGAAATGATTTGGACATTGGATAACACAACCGATGACCTCAATGTCCTACACGCTCTCTATGTACTAGTGCCAAAGTACTATATAGGGCATCGGACGAAAAGCTTCAATTTCGTATACTCTCAAAAATGAACCACATAACACACGAACCATCACCATATTAGTACGGATAACCTGACAAGATAACGAAACAACAAAAACAGAGGACTGACCTAATTTTGATGAGTCATCCTCTTCCCCATGACTCCTCTTCTCCGCTGGTGAAGTGTTGTAGTATGGTGAAGTGGTTGTCTCCTACTCATAAGATGCACTGAATGCGAGTAGTGGCCTTATATACACTATGTATACTATTTACACCTGAGAAATTCTCAATGCCACTAGCCTACCAACCGGCTCCCCATTAAATAGAGCCGTGGAAGCTACTCCGACACGGACAGTGTGGGCGTTGGCCATGTCAACTTGTTTGCCTGTGGTGGCTTTGTGGCAGTATTGGATACACTCCACAATCAACCTGGATATGGTATCTTTTGATGGCCTGCCATGGGGCTTAATGTAAGATAGCCATAAAGAACTTGGGTCTGACTGTCATTCTTCCGTGCATTGTTTATAACCAGATAATGCGCAGATTGGGCATCAAGCCTTTGAATTAGGATCAAACCTAATCAAAGCAGCCAAAATTATAGGCTGACCAGGATACTTTAAGGACTGGTTTTTAGATGTAAAATTACTCCTAGGTAAGAGGCCTTCGGCCTTCCCCTGTAACCACAAAACGGTCTGGCATGGCTGAGAATTTCACTTCTACGCCTAGCCAAAGATGCAGCAACAACAAATACAGTTTTAGACATAACCACTTTCATTGAAATGGAGCATAGTGGTCCAAAGGGATTATCCGCTAGTACTTGAAGTACTAGAGATAAACTCCAACACGGAATTGCTGCAGGATTCAGTTGTCTTAGATTACCCATGCCCAAGTATTACGATTACATATTTCATCACTTCCCCTATTAGCCAAGCAAAGGATAGCAGACATTAAAGCTGACTTATGGCCAGCAATTGTTAGGCTTGAGGATGTAGGTATCATACAAGTGACAGAAGAAATCGGCTACTACCTGAATAGATGCATCCATTGGATTAATACATGCCTGAGCACCAATCTGCAAATCTGTTGTAGTTATATGCTCTGGAGGTTGACCCCCATTCTGTTTTTGGCCATGAACACGACTGCCCGCTCAGAAATGCCCTGCTTAATTGAGGATTCCTTGACACCATCCATGCAGTCAATTGGAACATTGGCGGATTGTTGTACAGGGGCTTACCCTGGAAGAATACACTGTCCATCAGAGGCAGAGGAACCGGATTGCAGACCAGAAAGTCTAGCAAATCTGTATACCATGATCGGTTTGGCAACTTTGGGGCGATCAGAAGCACTTGGCATTCCTGTTGCCTAATTTTCTGGAGAATTTTGGGAATCAGGATTGCTAGAGGGAATGCGTATGCATACATTCCCTCCCAGCTGATAGCTAATGCATTTATTGGGATAGCGCTTTGATCTAGAATCGGAGAGACGTACATCGTCATCTTCATATTCTTTTTCGTTGTGAATAAGACTTTTGGGCTTGCCCCCAGCCTTCCCGGAATATGGGCTGTTTTCAGGGTGATCCCATGATCTATGCATTAACAAAGCAGTTTCCATGTCATCATACAGAGACCAGGCGACTTCATTCCATGCTGTCGGTTTATGTAAGTCACTACTGTTGAGGTGTCTGAATGGGGCCGCAACACTGACACATTGGGTCTAGTGATCATGTACTCTGGGGCCACTGTGACCTGATAAATAACTGGATAGGCACTTGCATTCTCAAGTAAACCCGTGCCAGGACATAGCGACTTTTGCGCATTGACTGTATGACTGGGATGAGGATTTCTACTCTCTCCTGAGATGGATAAATATAACTTATCTCTAGGTCGAAGAACATCCCCAGGTACAGAAACTTTTGGGATGGTGTCAGCTCTGATTTTCGAAAGTTAATTATCCAGCCTAGATCTGTCAGAGGTTTGACAACAATCCCCAGATTTGCTGATACTTTTTTGATTGTGTGGTTTTAACAGCCAGTCATCTATGCACGTGTGGACTGCTATGTGTCTCCTGTAGACGTATGCTGTCATATTTAGGATCATTCTGGTGAAGACCCGATGAGCCGTCGAGATCCCAAATGGGAAAACCCGGAATTCCAATTGGCGGCCCTGAAAGGCGATTCCCAGAATCCGACGAAAGATCTTCGCAATTGGGATGTGGAAATAAGCATCCTTTGAATCTATGGATACTGTCCACATTCCTTTCTCAACCCTGCTAACACTGTTTTCAGAGTTTCTATTTTGGTGTGACGATAAACCTGTTTAGAAGTTTGAGGTTAAGAATGGGTCTCCTCCCTCCAGTGCTCTTTGTCACTAGAAATACGGTTGAATAGAAGTCTAGGCATTCCTGGTATCAGTATTTGAACAATTGTATTTAACACCCAATGGCATAGCTTCATTATAATGAACTTTCCATAAGCCCATGCATAACCATCAGAGAAAACAGAAGAAATACTTTGGCAGTAAAATATTAGTGATATCTTCAAATAAATTGAGTACCTCCTGCATAGCTCTCTAGATACCTAAACCATAATTATCACACAGGTTTACCACCGGTGAAGCGCAAGAGTGTCGTCCACCAGTCAGGATCAGTCGTCCACTGGTCAAGATCAGCCAGCCTCAAGAATCCATTATAAGGGGCCAAGGTGCAGAGAATGCGAACATTACTTCTTCGCTCAAAAGGCAAACTCTGGGCATTCATTTTTTCATCAATAACTAAATAAAGGGCCAGACTGGCAGATTGAGAGAAGCCAAACACATGGACCTTCTTGAAAAGTACCTGTGAACACAAAGCACAATATGTGATTAGCTAATAAAGGCATCACACAAGTTTACGAACCTTATACATATGCCTACCATCTAAATCGCGTTCCCGGAAACACATTGCTATTAGAAAATGCGAGTTAAACCATTTTATTTTTAATAAAATAAACACATGATGGTTAGACGCAGGATTGGCCTCTAACGATTTATAATGCTCAGACAACTTTCTAAACAAGTTAGACTAAGAAACTAGCTCAAAATCAGACTTAGGGATTGGAACAAAACCAAAAACTGCATGAATTAACAAAACATGCGTGTTGCGATGGCATCCAATAATCAAGAAAGAGGATGCGACAGCTTGAGCATGGGAAGTGCATTAGCCGAGCTGTCAGATTGAATAACCTGCCCAGTTGGGGGGGGGGGGGGTTCTTTTAAAGTCTGAGTCTCATTGGAACTAGGTCGATATTTAAGAAATATCAAAGTGTATCGGGGAGGTAAACATACTCTTGAAGTGAAATATCTCTGGCTCTGCCTTTGTTGGTGCGGCTCATATCAAGGCTCTTAACTGAGTCTGATGACGGTCTCTATGATTGGCATGACACTCGTGAATGTAATCAAAACGCGCACCTTGAACAGCCGAGTTCATCTTAATGATTTCGACCACTTGGGAGTAGGCTTGCACGATATTGTACTAGGAGGTATCGCGATATATCGTGGTGGAAAAAATCGCGATATTTCGATATATCGTATAGCCTATTTTAAGGTATATGAATTCACAGGGGGACGGGGGGGGGGCGTGAATTGGCATTGGGTTGAGTTGGACTGCACGGTTTGGCTTATGTAGACATATCGGTTTTGCTCTGAGTTTTCATATCAGTTGTATCCGGTTGACTCCTAATTGGTAAATTTCAACAAAAACTTGAAATTCAGTCGCCAAGATGCTTAAACTAAGACCCGATCGTTAATAACACGAAAATAGGACACAATTACTAATTTCTTGCCGCCTTACCCCGTGGCTTAATGTATACCATATTCATCATTGCGGGAGTGAAATAATTATATTGGACAACCTAAATATTGCGTACTCTGTTAAAATCATCGTTTATTACATGAAAATGCATCCTAAAATTTGGCATTTCATGTACTCTTTGTGAAAATATTCAAATCACGTGATATTAGGAATGTACTTTAGATCCATAGATATCTAATGTTGAGATCTGCTCCGCATTTACCGAGTACCCGGTTAATAATAATAGTTAGCCTTGAGAAACATTTCGGACATTTGTGAACGCACCACCCTCGCCTCCAAAACCAGGAGAGCGAGCAATATCACGTGAGTTATATATTTTACTAATAATAGTTAGCCTTCAGAACATCTAGGATAGTTCGCCATGCTTGCTAAAGCGTGTATATCATCTCATTTAGCTATCACATTAGTGAACGCACCACCTCGCCTCCAAAAACAGGAGAGTAAGCAATATCACGTGATTTATATATTCCCGCGACGCCATCTAATGCCAAATTTTGGATTAATTTTGATTTTATAAACCATGCTTATTACAAAACATGCAATATTTATACCTTCCCAGGTAATAATTTCACTCCCGCGATCATGGTTTTGAGGTATACAGTAAGGCGGCAAGAAATTGTACCGGTAAATTGCGTTGAATTTTCGTATTAGTGGCCATCTTTTAAAGCAATTTTAGAGAATGAACTTTTTTAACCTATTCCTAGTATAATCCCACCACTTCCTCTGAGATGTTGGTTTGGAAATAAATTGAACAACTTGCCGTAATAGACACCTATGCTACAAATAGACCGAATATGGCATGACAGTAAAATTTTGGCGATATTTCGATTTTTTCCAAAACACATCGTAAAAAGTAGTGGCTGAAAAAAAATCGCGATTTTCGATATTATCGGACAATTCTGCAAGCCTACTTGGGAGTACAGCAATCAGTTATCCAAGTCTGCCACAGCTATATTGAACCACTTTTGTGTAAACTGGATCAGTTAAGATTTGAGTGATCATGGCTGAAGGCAACTTAATTAAGCTAAAGTACCCTGACAACGCACAGTTGCTGGGCCGGTACTGGGCCAATATCAGGTTATATAGTCTTGATATTGGCCCAGTAACTTGCCTTACCATGGTAGAAATCCAACTAGTACTGCATAGATTAGCAATTGTATGTCTGACGCTAGAATAGCCACAACGAATCGCCAGGCGGTATTCGTATGAATGAATTTATGTTCGGTATGACATTTTAGAGGCTTACATCATGTGACTAGATGTAATGAAACGAAATAAATCTTAGCATCTGCTGATTTCATTCCGTACAAATTAGTATAAGTTTTAGTTGAGAATTTGAACTAGGGACTCGTGTCTCTAATTCTAACTCACATCTTAAAAAGTTATATTAATTTATACATGATGATATCATCATACGTTAAGATTTATTTCTACAAAAAGTATACAATTTAACAATTTTATTTTCAAGGATTCTGCTGTGAATATGCACCTTTAAATTACCATTTCCTTCTGACTGCAGTATTCTTACTATATTTTATCCAAAACTCGGCTTAATTTTTATGTTTTGCTCGAAAGAATGGACATTTCGCAAGCCCACTGCAGAGGATGGTTTTTTGACGGGCTTAATCATAAATGCGTTAACATGGCACAATACGGGTTAAGTGACACGATTTTCAATATTTCAATTGACCTTTCCAGCTTATCCATCGATCATCTGACGTCATATGACGTCATAATTAACTAAGTTACGTGTATGATGACGTCATAATCACTACGTCATGAATGATTCGATATAGTCCCTTGTTAACGCTTACTAGTCGGACACGTTGTACGAATTGTATGTCTTGGCATATTTAATAAACATTCCGTCGAATATTTTGAAACTAATTTGACTGGGAGATGTTGCTGTCATAGACAGCAACAGCACCCAGTCCAATTAGTTTCAAAATATTCAACAGCTTACATGTATAGTTTTCTGGAAATTCATAGTCCGGTAGTTCAGGGATCGATCCCAACACGGACGTGGTGTGGTTGGAGCTTAGATTTAGATGGGCGGGACATGGTTAAAAGTGGAAAGTTCCATTAAGTGAATTTCATTTCATCACCATACATACCTTCGTTGACAGCAATTGAGTTCAGTTTGTTTACAAGTGCGTCTGCATAGGAACTGCCAGCGAGTTGTAGAGCGTATGTAGTAATGGCGAGGAGGTATGGGTCATTAGTAGCTGCGGTAACCTCGGTTTCTAGTAACTTCTGTGTTATGCGGATTTCATCTGTTAGGGGCTAAAGCAAAAACAGGAGAATAAGCACACTTGTGTACAACAACCACCTATGGTTTGAACCAAAAGATGGCGACACCTTATCAGACGATGGTCAGAACAATTGATGATTCCAGTTTTTTCAGTCATTCATATGACGACATAATCAACTACGCGACGCATAGGATGGCGTCATAATCAATTACGTCATGAATGAAGTAGCTAAGTTCGTCACGAACACTTAGTTGATAACAGACCAAGGGGTGTTATACGAATTCTACTTTTTTACTATTTAATAAACATACCATAGGCAGCAACAGCACCCAGTCAGATTACTTTTAAAATATTCAACAGCTTACCTGTATACTTTTCTGGAAATTGATAGTCAGGGAGCTCGGGGATCTATCAATACCATCACGGGCGAGGTGTGGGTGGAGGTTAGGTTTTAGATGGGCGGGGCATAGCTAAAAATTGATTCCTCCATTAACTGTTGTAAAGAATCGCTAAGCCACCAACAACTTTCAGTCAAATTGTTTTCAGCACAGTCATAGCCCGTTGGAATTATTGTCTGGTGGCTTCAGCAGTGAAACAGGTAAATTGCATTTTTTTTTTTCAATTTAAAATCTGTATCATGCGGTTTGCTGATAACGACTACAGCCACACGTCCACCACCCACCACAACAGCTCCCGTCATTAGCACCAATACTACTGCTGCCACCATATTCACACAAGAACATCAACAACAACAACAACAACAACAACAACAACAACAAGAGGCCCAAGGGGCCTGTATCGGTTAACTGGAACATAGGCATTTAAACTAGAAAAGCGATTGGCTAGAAAAAGAGGTTCTGAAATTGTTTTTTGCGAAAACTAGGTCATCCAAATTTGGATTAGCTTTTGCCCTAGATGTGTCACGAGTTTTGAATTGATTCCCCAAACGGTCTCGGAGATTTTGAAAGACGTTGCTGAAAACCAGCCAAAATCTAAGATGGCCACCAGTTTTGTTTAAACAAACTTAAATCTCTACACCCTAGCTTTTGGGAGCTTCTGGCAGGAAAATGATCCAAGATGGCTGCCAGACCGTTTATCCGGCAGTTTCGAAAATTGCAAATTTTAGATCAGAATAACCAAAAACACATATAAAACCAATTTCAGCCAAACACAGTATATTTAGATTGGGCCACGGCCATGAACAAACTTTAATGGCTCTTAGTCCCTAATCATATCTGCCAAATTTCGGCCCGATCTCTTCAGTGGTTCTGGAGAAGAAGTCGTTTTCGCTAAAACTAGGTCAACCAAGATGGCCGCCGAACCATGGGACCAATCAAGTTCCCTTGAACAAACTTGTTTCAGCTCTTGTCCTAGATCATATTTCATGGGGTTTGCTACAATCCACCATGCGGTTTCGGAGAAGATTTTTAAAGATGTTTATAAAAAAAATCGTCCAAAATCTACAGAATACCAGATCAGAATACCCAAAAGCATATATAAAACCAATTTCAGCCTCAAAATCCATCAAATAAAAAATTCCAATATGGCCGCCAAACACGCTATATTTTGATTGGCCCCATGTGGCCATGTTTTTTACGGATCAACTTCCTTTGAACAAACCTTAATGGCCCTTAGTCCCTAATCATATCTGCCAAATTTCGGCACGACCCCTTCAGCGGTTTTGGAGAAGTTGTTTTCATTAAAACTAGGTCAACCAAGATGACGGCCGAACCATCTGTATAATCAAGTTCCCTTGAACAAACTTGGTTCAGCACTTGCCCTAGATCATATTTCATGAGGATTGCATCAATCCCCTAAGCGGTTTCGGAGAAGAAAAATTTTAAATATGTTTTGTAAAATCGGCCAAAATCCAAGATGGCCGCTGGCCAAATTGGCCGATCGGCTTCATTTGCGCAAACTTAGATCCCTATGCCCTAAGGATGCTTCCTGCTACATATAATTGAAATCTGCCCAGTGGTTTTTATGAAGTCATTTAAAGGAACAGTTGATGGACGGACACACGAAGGACTGTCTCCACGGCATACGCTCACTTGGCCTTTCAGGTCAGGTGAGCTAATAATTGAAATTGGCACAGTAGTTCCCGAGAAGAATACATTTTAAATTTCCCATTGCTTTAGTATGGGAGCTTTTGGCGGGAAAACAATCCAAGATGGCCACCAAACCGACTATATTGAAAATTCATTTTTTGAGATCAGAATACCCAAAAACACATCTAAAACCAATTTCGACCTCAAAGTCCAACAAATAAAACAATCCAATATGGCCACCGAACGTGCTATATTTTGATTGGCCCACAGCGGCCATGTTTTTTGACGGATAAAATTCCTTGAACAAACTTTAATGGCCCTTAATCTTTAATCATATCTGCCAAATTTCGAACCGATCCCTTCAGTGGTTCTGGAGAAGAAGTTGTTTTCACTAACACTAGGTCAACCACGATGGCGGCCGAACCATCTGACCAATCAAGTTCCCTTAAACAAACTTGGTTCAGCTCTTGCCCTCGATCATATTTCATGAGGTTTGCATCAATCCCCCAAGTGGTTTCGGAGAAGATTTTTAAAGACGCTTCCTAAAATCGGCCAAAATCCAAGATGGCCGTCGGCCAAATTGGCCGATTGGCTTCGTTTGAACAAACTATGATCACTATGCCCTAAGGATACTGCCTGCCAAATATAATTGAAATCGACCCAGTGGTTCTTGAGAAGTCGTTTAAAGGAAAAGTTGACGGACGGCTGGACAGCGACGGACAACGGACGGACGACGGACACACGACGGACGGTCACCATGGCATAAGCACACTTGGCCTTTCATGCCAGATGAGCTAATAATAATAAGAGAGAATGTTTGTGGTGGTGGTGGAGGTGGTGGTGGTGGCGGCGGTGATGATGGCGCAGGCGAGGGCTTCGGACAAGTAAAAGGAAATGATGGCAAGAATAAAAAGAATGTAAATACACCTATAACAAGTAATGATAAATAATGTGATAATGATGATAATGATGATGATGGTGACAAAAATGTCGATTAAGTATTTATATTATAATGATAATTAATTTCCATTCTGTCTGCAAAATATTGTAAAATCGTGTACCCCATATGTCATGAATGTATGACCTGTAAATAAAAGTTCACGGTAGCTCTGCTTGATGCTGTAGCCCTATGTAGATAGCTGGAGAAACGCTCATGCCATGTCCACCATCTGCCCATTCATTGTTCATAAACGTAGGCCGTGTTCTCACTAGAGATTTAATCGGGAATAACGCCATATTTCGGTATGGCGTTATTCCGGATTACGTCTGTAGTGAGAACACGGCCTTAGTTCCATCAACAGTTTGACAGGTGTGAGCGGGTTATAACTAGGGAAATGGATTCGTAACTTGAAACTAGGTGGACTGCGTCCAGCGTGTCGAGCCCTTTAGTTTTTCCACGTATCACACACGTGTGGCAGGTCCCAAAATACGAATTTCTTAAAATAGTATACCCGTAATAAATCAAATGTATATTGAAAACTCTGAAATTCCTAAAATTCTTGAAAAGGAGACAAATCACACTGAAGTAAACTACGTCCACACCATGTAGCAGTATAGAAAAAACTTTTAAATCGATTTAATTTTGCTGCAAACTGGATGCAATGATGATATAGAACAATTCTGTACAGTTTTATTGGGATTAGATAATCCCTTGATAAATTAAAAGAACAAATTAGAAGGGCAAACCCCATAAAAATATGGAAAACATTTGAAAATCATTTAAATTATGATGCAGACCAGATGCAATGAGGGTATAGATCTACTCGACACAGTTTTATTGAGATCGCATTTATAAGCCCGTGATGAATTAAACGCACGCTGAAAAACATTAACATTTATCTGCACGCGGCATGCCAATTGGATCGCCAAGTCGAGCCATGCTACGCTTCACATAGGGATCGAGAAAAAGTAGTAAAGACAATGGAGGTGGGGGTGGGGTGGTAATAAACTTACGAGAGAAACGTGGCCTTCAGCCATAAGCATCGTAATAAGCATATAAGCAGCCATTGTTTTTGTCAACCCACCGGCGGTTCCACCCTGTAAAAAATATAAATAGAAAATACAATGGCTGGATAAGGAACAACCAGTTCAAACTAATACGAATAAACGGACTCATCTCTAGCCATGCTCCACCCATTTCTAGCTAAGCTTTTCCCAGTCTTTTATGCGTGTTGAATCGATTTGAAAAGACAGAACCTGAATTCCAGAATCTAAATTTCAGGGTAATTTTAGACGCCTATACAGGTAAGCTGTTAAATATTTTGAAACTAATTAGTTTCAAAATATTTAACATAATGTTTACTAAATTGTAAATTCAGTGCAGACATACTACATATTATAAAAGCGCTTATAATTTAATAAACATTCAGTAGAAAATTTTGAAAGGGAGCTGCTGCTGCTGCCCCTTGAGAGATTAGTATCAAAATATTCAACAGTTTAAAGGTGCTTATTCACACCAAAATGCTTGAAAGTAAAATTGTTAAAATTGTATACTTTTAGAGGCTAAAGCCGTGTTCTCATTATAAACATAATCAGGAATAACGCCATATTGACATATGGCGTTATTCCTGATTAACTCTCTAGTGAGAACATTGCTTTCTCATTGCCTAATCCTGTTTGAATATTTCGTGTACTACGTTGGTTAATGTATTGCCGATATATCAGTTTGCATTCACACCGCTTGAATACAGTCCTGGAGCGGACGGTGGTGCTACCTGGTGGAGAGAGAGATGAAATGCTGATCATAACGCTACCTGGTAGGCAGTGAGAAAAAATGCTGACGGTAACGCTGCTTGGCAAATTTTGAGGGAATAGGTTGTGTTCATATAGGGAAGCAATAGCGATATATCGGAAGATAAACCGCCGATTTTGTTGGAATAAATTTCGAAGTAAATGACGTATTTATTCCGGAACAAGAGCCAGTTCACTGAGAACACTAGCCGATAGTGACACGATGAGAACGTGGCCTCAGGCCGTGTTCTAGCATTAACCCGGAATAACGTCATACTGAAGTATGGCGTTATCCTCTCTCTCTCTCTCTCTCTCTCTCTCTCTCTCTCTCTCTCCGCCCCTCCTTCTCTCTCTCTCTCTCTCTCTCTCTCTCTCTCTCTCTCTCACGTTCGCGCTCTCTGCAATGTTCAATGTGGAGATTAGGTGAGAAAGGGCTATATGACCTGCATATCTTTGTGAATCACACGACCATCTTCCCTAAACAATCCATCTTCCCTCTGCTTGTCTAGGATAAAACTCAAAGCTTTGTCCAATATTTGCCGATCGATAGTGATGTATGGGATTGCTTCTGTGAACGACTGTATCACAAATGCAGTTAACCTAAATAGGAAAGGTACAAGGGCAGATAATTCTTCATACAATAAAGTTAATTTTGTTCTAACCCTGTATGTCTGGTTATCAAAGCAACGTTCACGCAAAGGGAAATAACCCAGTAATGTCAACTTGAACCTGAACCATGATAACGCAGGAACCCGCTCTGCATTATCACGGAATGAGAATATATCAGTATTTGAACAGACGACATGACAAAAAATGGCATAATTTGATAAAATTTGTAGACAAATAATATACGATTTTGACTAATACCAGCTACAATAGAGTCGAAACCACTATCACTAAAACCAAAACAGCAAAATTAAAACATACTATACAAGGGGGCGTAAGAACCCTAAAGCCAGGTTTCTGAAAAAAGGAGGGACTTTGGATGACGGACGTGATTACGAAGCCAGAACCCGGGAATTTGGATGTGGATTGGCGCCACTTGGTGATCTACGGCGGGCTTATCGTTGAGCCGCAATCAACCTGCCCTGGAGAGATGACGTTGGTCGAGTGGAGTGATGACGCTACTTGTTTGCTGCTTCTATCTGCTGTGTACTTCTATCTGCAGTGACGATTCGCCAGATGATGCAATGACGAAGACGTTGGTGTGTGGTGGTGGAAACACGACTGAACTGGACACGATGGTCGTGATTGACGTTGCTTTGCTTTTGATGTAGATGCTGTCGCTCTGCTTTGCTCTCCTTTCGTCCAGCGCTGGATCTACTTTTTATCACCGTATGAAAGGATTTTTCAGCGACTTGACGACGTGACTATTAGGCCCATTCTAACTTCCAAATAGCGCCACGTGCATTCAACTTACTATTTTTAACAGCAACAGGTTATAATTCTAAGTTAAATTTGGATATTTAGTTTACAAACACTGGATTTTAAGTTTAATTTTCCCAGTTTCTTGTTTATTTAATCACAGGCGATTATTTTAATTTGTTTATTCTTAGTTGATAGTATTATCATTCCGTTTCGTCATAATATTTTTATTTAAAATTTTCCTGATTCCCGTTTTGAGATTTTATTTTACAGACTGCCCTCCACCTTCGTCCCACCTCCATGAGAAATAAAGTAATTCACCCTCCCACCCCTTCTCAACACGGCATACAACATCGACACCAGCTAACAACAATTCATTAGGCAACATTAGGCAACACACTCCCAGCAACAACTTAATTTTTTGACTTTTTTCAGTTTTGACGTTTGTTTAGAGCAAACCTTCGGGGGAGCAATGCAACCCTTCAGGGAAGCACCTCTCAGAGTGAGTCATGGCCCAAATACGGTGTGAGCGGCCAATAAACCAACTAACCTACCTACCTACCTACCTAATGCTTGGTGTACATATACACGACACAACTAGTCGGCAACTAGTTGTAAGTAGTTGTAGGGAGTTGCATTGAGTTGTTCGCAGTTGCAAGGCATTTGGTCGTTTAATGTACGCTGGAAAAAGACTAGTTGGCGACTACTTGACGACTAGTCCGCAACCGTTTGCTCAGATTAAACATGTTTAATGTAAACGACTAGTTAGCGAGCAGAAGAAGTTATTGGTTTGATGGCGTCTATCGAGTCCCTGATTCCAGGTCCCATTCACGCCATATCTAGGCTGGTTTTGTATTTCAGTCTATTATTGGTAACGTCCCCAGTGTTCACACTGGTACCCATTTATACTCCTGGGTGGAGGGAAGCAATGAGGAGTGAAGAAGATTGCCAATGTCTCTAGTGATCGTCAGTTGGCCAAACAGAGATGCGATCCCAGAATCGCCGGTTTCACAGCTCTGCTCGTTACCGCCTGACCTATCACCTTCCCGGCAGCGACTCAGTCGTTATACGTACGCTGGCCAGTTGCAAGTCATAATGAGTTGTTTATTTATTAACCAATCAAATGAGACGACGTGGTCGTGCCCTTTTTCCGGATACAGATATCGAGTAAACTTCATCTTCATAAATTTAATTTTAAATATCCAATAGCAACATCATCCATGCACACATTTTTTTATTTATAAATTCTGCGGGCTTAGTCAAATATCTATCATGAGACTCCTGGACCAAAACCGGTCTCTTACGACAAGTGGTTTCATAATAGATGCGTGCGTGCGTGCGTGCGTGCGTGCGTGTGTGTGTGTGTTTGCTAGTTCCCAGTGATAGGGTCTAGACTCACCATTTCGTAATAGATGTTCACTTGTGTGGCATAATTTGATTTGGTAATTGGATGAGGTGGTCTATTACGTCAGGTGGATTATTAGCAGAGGCGGTCTTTATAACAGGATTGAATTTATTAACAAATAGTATTAGAAAATATTATTTCGATTATATTGGCATATGCATGTGACCAGAGGGTATTGTTAGGTTTTCAATTTTACATCTATTTGATGAGTGGCAGTATGTCTTTAATCACTAACAGCATGGTAACCTATTACCTCCCCTTAATCCAAAATGGAATACAGGTCGACCGATGAACTCGAGAGCAAACTAGTTTTGCTTTGGAAAGGATACCCATGTCTTTACGATGTTACATCAAAGACATACCACAATCGAAACAGGCAAAACAAAGCCTGGGAAGAAGTTAGCTCCGCCCTTGAAATTCCAGGTTAGTATTTTGTTATAATATGAAGGCTGTAACACTGAAATGTCTATTCAAATTTCCAATCAGTAATAGACAGGTGTGAATATCCCTGGTGAGCATGAGAGGTAACTGCTTCCGAATATTTAAACCAACAATAGCAAGACAGAGTTCATGTATTTCTATCATTTCATGATTATACATTGCTCAACATATGAATATATTTGTAGGTTTAGGTTACATAATAAAATTAAAATAGTTAATCATCTTGCAAAATTAAACAGATTAGTTCTATTTTCAAAATAATGACAATTTCTTAGAATTATTCTTGCATCGATGAATAATGATGTTTCTATTAATTATTATTCTGAAAGTAATAAGTATACAAATACCACTCGTTAATGCAATTTGTGTGGGCATGATGTGTTATATTTATTACAATGGATCCACCAGAGGTGGATGGAAATGTAAGCCGCCGGGCCCCGTGCATGGCTCCGCCGCTTGCCGCTGTTGCTGCTGCTGGTCAGCCAGCCTCGCGGTTGGGGAGCGGTCGCCGCGCATTTCCAGTGTCCACAAAAACCGACCTCCAGGGCCGGTGGAACGATAATGTTCCAGTGGGCTCATGCAGCCATTGTTGCATATATATATATATGGCGCAGCAGCTCAATCAAATTCTACAAACGCAATACAGTACACATATTTAAAATGCGCAGCCCCTTGTTCATGATGATCTGTCCCGCTCGTATCAGACCCTTTTACATATAGGGTGTGCGCAGCCACCACACCGGTTCAGAACCTACAGGCATCGTTATCGTGATTGCAGGAATGCTGTGCCACGTTGCTGTGTTCAGAGTCCATCAGTGATTGTTCTGTTCCGTTACAATAGTAACCCATCCTGTGTAAACTGAACCATTTAATGATGACACACCGCCAAAGGAGCCTCTTCAGTGGTGTTGAGGAATGTCCATTCGCAGGTCAAAAGAACTCTTTTTGAAAAGTTACCACTGGAATGACTGACTCGGTTACCGAGTCAGTCATTCCAGTGATAAATTTTCTAAAATATTCTTCTCTTAGTTTGTAAATTGACACTGATTTTGCCAAAAAAATATTTTCTTGTCAAAGCTGTCTCATCTCCCATCTGCAGGGAAATAGAAAACCTTTTGGTAGATTCCATTGCTAAATTAAAAAAATTGTCCCCTCGTGTCCCGCAAATGGATTGCATTCACTGTGCGAAATTTTCTTTTTTATGCCTACACATCTTGACCATAAAGGAGTTAATTAATATAATATAGGTAGCATTGTGAGCGCTTTGAGGCACTGTTAACCCAAGAGCGCAGGGCCGTATTTAGATATGTGGGAGCCCTAGGGCAAAGAATGAGCCGGGGGGGGGGGGGGGTCTGGGAACGTTTTTTACATCTAGGTGCTCTGAGACGGCCAGAGGGTCTACTTTCAGGGTGAATTGTGGCGCTTTCCTCCGTTGTAAAATTATTTTATTTTGCAAATTTTCGTAATTAACATTGTTGCTGAACACCAAACAAGAATTGGGGCCCCCACAAATATTAGAATAGAATTATAATGCATGATTAAGAGTTCTAAACTAATAAAGTTTGCTTTAAATGACCTATAACTTCCAAAAAAGTGCATAATTTTTTTTTTTAATTGTGGAGGCCCTTGCTTGTGGGGGCCCCGGGGCTTTT
Source organism: Chaetoderma sp. LZ-2023a (assembly GCA_034401795.1). NCBI lineage: Eukaryota > Metazoa > Mollusca > Caudofoveata > Chaetodermatida > Chaetodermatidae > Chaetoderma > Chaetoderma sp. LZ-2023a. The sequence goes on along the minus strand of CM067367.1, from coordinate 17,313,275 downwards.
GCCCCGCTTGCCTCCCATTAAATACGGCATTGCAAGAGCGGTTAAAGAATAGGCCTAAGTCAGAAAGTTTGAAATATAAGTTACAGATATAGAACATTCAAGAGGTTGTGATTAAAATTAGGAAGCAAATAATCTCTATGTTTAAAAGTTGCAAGATAATCCATACAATGTGTAATTTTGCAGGCTGTATTCAGTTATACCCACCATGTGGATCCATGGTCATTAGGGTCGCTAGGACGAGCCTCAAAAGCACTGAATGACCCATCTATACGCTGATAGACCAACTCCCGTTGAACGCCTGAAATAATACATATAGTAACACTTTAATAATAGTCATATTAGTTCGTTTGAGTCAACAAAAATATTTGCTATCATCATCATCATCGTCGTCGGTGCTTGTCATTGTCGGTTAGGTCGATCAGTCTGTCAGTTAGTGAGTCGGTCGGTTGAGCACATCAGAAACACTCCACCCCCGTGCGTACGTGCAAGAGTGTGTGTGCGCGTTCATTCGCAGATGGGTGGGTGGGTGAGGGTGTCAGTGGGTGGTGGGTTGGTGGTTGAGTTAGCTGGCTGGTACGTTGGTGAGGAGGTGGATGGGTGGGTAATGGTGTGGATGGGTGCGTGAGAAGGTGAGGGTACTATTAGTGTGTTGCTAGGATGTTAGGCATGGGATGAGTGGATGAAAGTTTGGGTGAGGGCGTGGGTGTGTAGGTTGTGGTGGAATGGCAGGCAGGATGGAGGGAGCAACTCAAAGTGAATTGTTAATCCGTGACTGAATGAATGAATGCTTAATTTGTGATAGTGCTGGGGTGTGGTGCACGTTGATACATGTTTGTCTGCCATAGTGTTGAAGCAAAGATCTATTTCTGATTATTGAATTCATATAATCAACATGTGAAACATCATAAAGACTTGAGCTGCCATTCCTGAACAGGTTCTCCGGTGTCCATACGTTTTAAATGCCATTTTGATAGACAAGATGGATAAGTGTGCAACGTCACATGCGTATAATGGGAATTGCAATTAGCCAATTGGAATTTCATGGCAAACGACGTCCGAGCGACATAAATAAATAATGAGCATGTCCATTAACATATGATAACTGGCGATTGACAGGCGATACGATAAAAGTGTCATTTTTGTGTCCCGTCGGTGTTGGTTTTGGAAGCCCACCATAGCGACGCCACGCCGATGCGACGAGATCGCATTGGTTTCACGTCGCGTCGGCTTGGTGTGCGGTGTCCTTATACAAAACACACTGAAGCGACTTGATATGGCGCGATTGTCATACACCGCCAAATGGTTCACTCTTTGCTACGGTAACAGTCATATGATTGGAATAGTCCCTAGTTATCGTAATTCACCAGTGGTATGTATTCGGTGGCAATTTGGTAGCGACTGCAAAGATTTTAAAGCGTGTTTAAACCAAGTCGACCATCGATCCGCACTACGGCCGATTAGGGAAATCTCCCAGATAACGCAGCTTACTGGGCCGATGCCGGGCCGAAACCGTGCCGATACTTTCAGTTTCGGCCAGGTATCGGCCCAGCATTGGCCAAGTAATCTGCATTATCAGGGCTGTCTCTATCATGGGGAGTGGTGGCAATTTTTGCGCGCCTACACTGTCAAAGCAAGCTGGTCACATTGTGTCGTTTCCCCGTGACGCTGCTCTGGGGGTGTTTTATCATTTATGGTACATATCATAAATAAGTTGACATGTTTCCAAAACATAAACATATTCGTTAGTGTTATTTTGAACACGATGTAAGAAACGTTCTGTTGAATATGTGTGACTTAATTTGATTGGGGCAGAATTGTTCGTTCAATAAAATTAAGTCAAAAATATTACACAAAAAAGTACATTTTACTTTACTTTGGAACCATGTTAAGTTATTTCTGAGCTGCATTGTACGTACCGTGTTCCATGTGACTAGTTGTTTTCTCTTTGAGTTCTGGCGTTATCTTCCCGATAGACTCCAGTAGATCGCGGACATAGATATTCGGAACTAATGTAATCATGTTTTGCTCGCCACAACCAACTGGGCGTCGCACAAGACCCTCGAGTCCCTCTATGGTTGGACCCATCATATTTCCTAGAAATAAAACAGACGTGTTGTGTACATTAGTCCTTATCGTACGGTGATTCCAAGCAGGAACAAGTGGATGCATACCCTCTCTGCACCCCCCCCCCCACCTCCACAGCCCTGCAACAGATTTTACGGGTTCGGTACTCACCCAAGACTGTGCCATTACGACCCGGTATTGGTCCAGTACCGGCCCCGTAATCTGCGGTATCGGTATCACTTATCGTGGATGTCGAAGATGGAGGTGTTCCCAACATAGTCAACCCCAGGATAACCAAGTCTTTCTTGCTGCATTTTGTCCATCCACAGGCGTCCATATTCGCATCAAAGTTCCACTTTTCGCTATGCCTGCTCATCTCAATCTAAGCTCCAACCACATCACGTGTTGGGATCGATCGATTGACCGATCGATCTTTGAACTCCCTGACTATCAATTTCTAGAAAACTATACATGTAGGCCATTGAATATTTTGAAACTATGGCAGCAACATCGCCCAGTCAAATTACTTTCAAAATATTCGACATATGGTTTATTAAATAGTAAAGACATGCAATTCGTACAACCTGTCGGACTATTAAGCGTTAGAGAGGGACTATATAGAATCATTCATGACGTAATGATTATGGCGTCATCATAAACGTCACTAATATAGTTAATTATGACGCCACATGACGTCAGATGATTGATATATAAACTGGAAAGGTGAATTGTTTTTAATTTGGGTACCCCTTATTGTTCGGGGCATCGGGGCTATATCGCCATAACCCCTGGCCTTAATCCTGGACATTACTAACATGTAAAAAAATAACTTTGACATTTCTACATTTAGTTACAATGGACGGTACTGACCAGTACCAGTATAGCTTTGACATTTCTGCTGTCATTTACAATAAACATTGCTTACCAGCAACAGTAACTTTCGCATGGCTGTTGTCCTTTGCAAAAGACATTACTGACCGGTAACTGTAACTTTGACAGTTTTGCTTTCATTTACAGTGGATAATACTGACCTGTAAGAGTAATTTTCACATATTTGCTATCTGGTACAATAAAATCAGGAAAATCGAGCGCGTATTCATTAAAGAGGGGAGAGTTATCGGAGCTAACATCAAGATGGTCTTCTTTGACCTTTATAATCTGCTGACCCTCGGGCTGAAAAAGAAAACAGAGTTTTGTGAAAATCTGCATCCTACATTATACACCAGAAATATCTTAATTGTTTCCAAAAATAAAATAAAAATAGTCTGTTGAATATTTTGAACATAATGGATTGGAAGACATTGCTGCCTCAGGCAGAAATGTATTCCAATACAATTATGTTCAAAATATTCAACAGAACATTTCCTACATTGTGTTTAAAATTGTATTAACAAACAAGTTTCTTGAGGGGGAATGGGGGTGGGGGCGATGTTGTGGAAATGTAGCAACTTATTTACGAATTTTACTGTACAACATTTTAATTTTGGTTAAACGAAAACTCAACCTTTTTTAACAGCAAAACACCAAAATCCTTTACGATTTAATATATATATATATATATATATATATATATATATATTCTGTCAAAGGTGCATATTCACACCAGAATGCCTGAAAATAACATTATTAAAATTGTATACTAATAAATTTTAACCTATGATCACTTCAGTAGGTATAAATTTATTTAAGTTTTTTTGTTGTGAAATTGAATTAGGGGCTCATGTCTCTAATTCAATTCCACAACTTAAAATAATTATATTAATTTACATGTAATGAAATTATTATAAGCTAAGATTTATTTCAATTCATCACATCCAGGCACGTCACTTATGCCTCTAAGAGTATACAATTTTAACAATTTTATTTTCAAGCATTTTGGTATGCATTTAAGTATTTCAATACTAATTTGGCTGGGAGCTGCTGCTTTGCCTTGCCGTAACGGCTTCCCAATAAATTTGGTTAAGAATATTCGACAGCTTATTGCCACAAGACACTCTTGTAATCTGCTGTACTCGGAGCCAACAGCCATAAAATCACTGCACAAACCTAGCAAACATGCTATGTACCGATCTGATAGGGGCAGGACTTGGTACAGTGAGAACGGAGGAAAACCTGCGGGAGCTACGTACGGACTCTGACTTTGAATAAGGACTGCTTGCTGGAACATGATGTTTTCAAACTATAGCAGCGGCAGAACACAGTATTTCATCATCATCATCAATACATCATCATCATCATCATCATCAATACATCATCATCATCATCATCATCATCATCATCTTCATCATCGTCTTCATCTTCGTCTTCATCATCATCCTCATCAATACATCATCATCATCACCATCATCATCATCTTCATCAGCATCTTCGTCTTCATCATCATCCTCATCAATACATCATCATCATCAATACATCATCAATACACTTTGAATAATGACGGCTTGCTGGAACAGGATGTTTTCAAACTATATCAGCGGCAGAACACAGTATTTCATCATCATAGTCATCATCATCATCATCGTCAATACATCACCATCATCATCATCATCATCATCGTCATCATCAATACATCATCATCATGATCATCATCACCAGTACATCATCATCATCATCATCATCATCATTATTACATCATCTTCATCATCAATACATCATCATCTATCATCATCCTCCTCCTCATCATCATCATCAATACATCATCATCATCATCATCATCATCAATACATCATCATCATCATTAA
>CM067367.1:17280970-17300970 GCA_034401795.1 Chaetoderma sp. LZ-2023a | reverse complement strand
TGTGATACTTGTCTTCTGACGTCACAATCAAAATGGCCTAATTAAATGATTATTAAATCGATTCTCAATTATTATTCACACTCACTTAGGCCCCGAATATAGGTATTTTGAGTATCAATTAAACCATACATATATATTTGAAAATGCCTCTATAGGATGACAGCTTAGTTTTTTTAATCCGATGGAACCGGTTGTTACATAGGCGACTTCAGCTCACAATCACTTGTTTTCAATAGGTCATTAAGTCAATTTACAGAAAAATTGCTTTCAAAATAGTATGCGTTTCAGCTACCTCTAAACAATTAAAATAAATTCAAGTCACTTAGTTTTACAATTAAAAGTGAGATGCTTATAATATATTATTGTGAAAATTATATTTTCAAAGTTCTTTGCAAATATCATGCATTCCGGTTTTAAAATAATAATATTTCTTTAGATTCATAGAATCACGATGCCAGTAGTCGATGCATCTCAATAATATTATTTTTAAATTGGCTGTGGGCCTAATGAGAGTATTTTCGGCAATCTGACAATAGTTATTTAACATTTTTAAAGTATATAAAAATTGAACTTCTCTAACGTCTATGAATGGACCATTCCAGTTTTAGCTTTGCCCCGCCTATCTCTAGCTAAGCTCCACCCATACCTCGATCGTGTTGGGATCGATCGATCTCCGACCGCCCGGACTATCAATTTCCGGAAAACTATACACGTTAGCTGTTAAATATTTTTTAATATGGCCGCAACAGCGCACAGTTGAATTAGTTTCAAAATATTCAACAGAATGTTTATTAAATGGTAAAGACATACAATTCGTACAACGTGGCGGACGATTAAGCGCGAAAGACGGACTATATTGAATCATACATGACGTCATGATTATGACGTCATCTTACACGTCGCGTAGTTGATGATGACGTCATATGGTATCATATGATGGATGGATAAACTTGGAACGGTCCATTGTAAGTATGTTGTTAATTTACAACTTAGTAAAAATTCTGTTGAATATTGAAACTAATTTAACTAGCAGCTGGTGCATATTGGCAAGCCTAAGATCTGGGAAAATATGTGCCATTAGTTGCTTCGTTAGATATTTTTACTTATTAATCCCCAAAGTTCAATGAATAAATTCACACTTTTTGATTTACGTGCTCCGTCATTTCGATAGTGACGTCACCAAACAAGGTCAAGTTCAACGCCTAACCATAGTTACGTATAGCTAACTAGATTCCAAGTTGAACTTGATAATAGTTAACTACCATAGCTAGTCACCTATAGTCGACCGAGCACCCGAGCTCGGTTCAGACGGTTAGTGCGAAATTTACGTAAATTTCAAAATGGCGGACACCTATCGCTTACCACGAATAATGCATATAAAAGTGTACATATTTCACTAAATAACTTAGGTTTGTTGAAATTATGCTTTCCCATTGTATGTCAATGTTCCCAAGTCCCTATTCCTTCACACTTTATGTCATATGGACGCTTTTTATGTCTTAGCGGACAAAAATAACCCATTTTCGTAGGCTATCAAAACACACGACAGAAAGGGTTAATGGAGACGGGTACCCGGCTACAAATTTTCTGCAATAGTAATCCAATGGGGAATCGAGAACCAACGAACTATAGCTAACTATTCAGCATTCGGCTGGGCATAGCAGATGCGTATGTTCAGTAAACTAGCAAACTGACTATGGTTAACGCGTCGAACTTGACCTTGGTAACATACCTGATTATGACGTCAGATCCTTGAGTGACAAATCAAATCACTCCATCCACATGACGCGAAATAATAGCACACTCCCTGATAACACAGGTTACTGGGTCGGCACTGATGCATTACTGTCCCAGTAACCTGTATTATCATGGATTAGTGATATGTTACTCACTGGAATCGTATGTGCACTGTCTCCACTGATTATATACCATTCCGGTGCCTCGGCCAGTATCACTGTAGCCTGGACAGAAACAATGAGATGCAATAGTTATTGACGCTCCTGGTAAAAGAAAACTCCCATCAACTTATACATCTATTCAGGTGATAGCATATTTTGCTGTATTTTGACCATCTATGGTATATCTTAAGCCGTGTTCTAACTAGAGACTTAATCCAGAATAGCGCCATACTGAAGTTTGGCGTTATTCTGAATTCACTCTCTGGTGAGAACACAGCCTTAGATATCTGTGGACATGGAAGCGGGAACTCACGTGAACAGGGAGATGAACTTTACTAGAACATAAGGAAAGACATATGTTAGTAGTAGTAGTAGTAGTAGTAGTAGTAGTAGTAGTAGTAGCACCCGTGGTAGTAGTAGTAGTAGTAGTAGTAGTAGTAGTAGTAGTAGTAGCAGTAGTAGTAGTAGTAGTAGTAGTAGTAGTAGTAGTAGTAGTAGCACCCGTGGTAGTAGTAGTAGTAGTAGTAGTAGTAGTAGTAGTAGTAGTAGTAGTAGTAGTAGTAGTAGTAGTAGTTTAATCAGCGTATAAAATGTTTTGTAATCTCCGTAATTAAGTGGCAGACCACTGAGACGCTCTCAAAATCTGCTGACGACTCACTCATTTAATTACCTCAATAGGGAATTTACTTTTCGCATAGTTAAAGACGCTGACATCTAAATTAAATAATTCTCCGCGTACTAGCGAAAACGGCAGCTTTGGGTAAAGAAAGAATTGCCGGAAACCAATAACCTGAAACAGATATTACACAGAAGTACAATGTATATAGTTCTTAACCTATCTAACTCAACCAGCTAGATGGAAAATATTAATTGAAGTATCCAGTTTATAGGTCAATCATATGACGTCATAATCAGCTACGTGACGTGTAGGCTGACGTCATAATCAATTACTTTATTAATGACTACATTAAGTTCGTCTTAAATGATTAATAGTCTGTCAGGTTGTAGGAATTGTATGGCTTTACTATTTAATAAACATGATGCTGAATATTTTGAAACTAATTTGATTGGGCAAAATTATGTTCAAAATATTCAACAGCTTACCTGTACAGTTTTCTGGAAATTGAGATTCAGATAATACAGGGCTCGATTGATCCCAACACAGGCAAAGATTTGGTGGAGTTTAGCTAGAGATGGGTGTGGCGAGGCTAAAACCGGATTCCTCCATTATAATCTTAGGCCGTGTTCTCACTAGAGACTTAGGCCGTGTTCTCACTAGAGACTTAACCGGCGTAATGCGATACTGAGGTATGGCGTTATTCCCGATTAACTCTCCAGTGAGAACACGGCCTAATGCCACTTTCTCATTGCCTAATCCTGTTTAACTATTTCGTATACTATGTATGTTAATATATAGCCAATATTCACACTGCTGGGAGATAGTCCCGGACTGGGCGGTGGTTCTACCTGGTGGCGAGCGAGATAACATGATGACCGTAGTTGCTACCTGGCAGACAGTGCGAGAAATTCTGACGTTAACGCTACTTAGCAGATTTTGACGAAATATGCTGCGTTCACATAGGGAAGAAATAGCAATATATTGGAAGATTTTGTGGGATTAAATTTCGAAATATATAACGTATTTATTCCGGTACAAGAGCCAGTTCATTGAGAACGCTAGCCAATACACCTGTAATTTACCGAAATAGTGGCTGTATGAGAACACGACATTAGAAAGACCATGTTAATTATAGAAAAACACAATATTGATTATTTTGAAATTTATTTGACTTGAAACCGTTCCTGAACTATACAATAATCAAATATTGAAAGATTAGAACACCATTACTGCCTTAGTCCATGAGATAACCCAGTGATTTTTCACTTTGGCTGCACCTCAGGGGGGGGGGGGGGTTAAGGTTTTATGGTATCGTTGGAAAGCTTAGGGTGTCTACAATGCGATTTTAAATGTTGGACTTGCCACAACTCGTCCGTTTAGGTTTCCAACAACAAAATCTGACCCCACCCTTGGTATTCAATTTTGAAATTTGCAAAAATAACATGTATGAGACAAAGAATAACAGGAAATATGCAATTTAGCTTTCAATCTTAGAATTATTTGCAAAGTTTTTGATTTGACGGCTTTTTCTTACAGGCTTACTGAAATTCAAATTTGGCCATGGATTTCTGGACAATAAGCAAGTAGTTTCAAGTGCCTGTAGTAAATTAAATCTAATCATCACACATCAGGCCTGTTAATTACTGTTTACTCAAACTAAAATGGCAAAATATACAATTGGTGTGTTTAGCATTTTGCAATAGTCAGTGTTTAAGGCATAGACATGATCAAAGTCATCAGAATAGATAAGATTCTTAAAGTTTTCAGATGTAACAGCAGCATTCAACAGAGTACTAGACTCCTTCATGTCATTCATTTCAGGTAAATGTTGTTCAACGCGCCAGTTACTGAACAATTCCCAACACAAGATGGTGTGATAACTGCATCACTTAACCCTTGAACTATGTACTACCAGTATTTTAATTTCAAGGCAATCATTAGTCTACCGGTAATCTATTGTATATTTTTATAATAATGTGATTGGAAGCCACACCTGCAAAACGCTACCAGTCAAATAGTGTCACAATATTCACTAGATCTTTTGTTTCATTGAAAAGACTTCGTTGTTAAGTGATCTGTCTGGGCGTAGGTTTAATTTGCACTCGCTAACACGTTTAACGAGTAGAATTTATTATTCTTATTGCAGAAAAGTAGATTTTAGGGTATCTCTATGTTTGTAAACCAACCAATTTGCATAAATATATTTGTAACATGTAAAATTGTCTTACTGACATATATGTGCTTTCTAAAATGACAGAATTCTGCTTTTGGAGGGTATGTGTCTTTGACTTTGGTTTCTATGGTAACGGACAACTTTTCTAATGTCCAACATGTGAATTCTTAAAGTACACTTTCAGATCAACAACATGATACCATAAAACCTTAGTCCCCCTGGGGTGCAACCAAAATCATTTTTAGGCTCCTTTATGGGATTTGCCTTATAGACGGTAGGCAGAAATTTATTCTAATACAATCATGTGCACAATATCTAATAGTTATTTCTAAGCTGTACTATACAAAGGTGGACTTTGTATCACTCATTCTCCTGTATTCCAAAGGACCTATTCATACCCCTTGCTTGCTACATAATCTCGTTTTGTTCTGGGTCAAGAAGATATTCTGGACAAACTAGATCAAAGAAATCGTATATGTAACACAGAATCTGTAAATCTGAATGGTGGTTTTAAAAGCCTGATTTTTTTCGTTAAATATGGCAGCTAATTTTATGGCGTTTTAATACTATTCTTTTGTATTTATTGTTTTATTCATAGACTATACCATTTTGTTGTTGTTGTTGTTGTTGTTGTTGTTGTTGTTGTTGTTGTTGTTGTTGTTGTTGCTGTTTTCTATATGACTGTAAGCTACTAGCAAAATAGCTGGTATTACAGTGTGTCGGTTTAACACTTTTGCGTTGAAGCCGGCCAAAACCGACCTCTGCGGTGGTCTTGGAGAATGTCCATTTGCAGGACAAGTGATGGACCATTTCTGAAATTTTACCACTGGAATAACTGGCTCGGTTACAGAGCCAGCCATTCCAGTGGTTAATTTTCAAACATACTTTTCCGTTGGCCTGAAGATGGACACTCAATATGCAAATATTTTTGCGGGTTTTTTTAATTTCCTCAATAAACGGTTAAATATGATGTCGTAGTAGCCATCTTAATGAGATTGGTTACCACCAGTACCTCAGCTGGAATATCTGCAATACCCAGACCAGCGGTAGGATGCATAGCAAAAGATGTGGCTATCCACGTGGTGATTGTATCTGGTAATGTTACGTCCACTGTAAGCTGACCTTCATCTCTGAGAAAAGAAACAAAATCATATTTAGTTAAATAAAAAATGTGTGTTGTTAGGTTCAAATTATTTTGACATTTAGGATTTAAAAGTTGAAATGTTATTTTTTTTTAATTCAGAATTTGAATAGAAGAGACAAGAACGTTAACAATACTATAAGTAGTAATATAATTATTTAAAGGTGCATATTCACATTAAAATGCTTGAAAATAAAATTGTTAAAATTACACACTTTTAGAGGCTTAAACTTTGTACATTACTGTACTGAAGCGAAATAAATCTTAACAGATGATGATTTAATTCCGTATAAATTAATGTAATTTTGTTAGTTGTGAATATGAATTAGGAACTCGTGCCTCTAATTCAATTTCAAAACTTAACATTTAAAAATAAATTTATGCACAACGGAATCGCTATGTTAAGATTTATTTCGTTTCATTACATTTAGATACAAAATTTAAACTTCTAAATGTAAATAAATTTAAACAATTTTATTTTGAAGCATTTTGGTGTGAATATGCACCTTTAATTGACACTTTAAAAAATTAACAAGCATTCTGTAAGTATTGCTTTGCAATACATGCCCCCTACCTGGTGATATAAATCTTCGAAGATTGACAGTATTATCTCCATTAAAAATTGACGGAAGCAGCTGAAACTCGAACGTGACCTGTAACTTCTCATAACATAGCAATAAACCAAGTATCAGTTATATATGGTGAATGAGAAGGAAAAAGTCTTGAAAGCTGATATGTTTGTGTTTCATAAGTCGAAAGGGGACTTAACTCTATCAAAAATTGACGCAAACGCCTGAAACTCGAACTTGCTCTGTAATTTTTCATAACAAGGCAACGTACCAATTCGCAGTTGAATATCTCGAAGGGCTGCGAAAAAATGTGTGGAAAACTAATACTTTTTTGTATTTCATGTCGAACGGGGACGTAACTCCCGCAAAAATTGACGCAAACTCCTGAAACTCGAACACGGTCTGTAATTTCGCATAACAAAGCAACGTACTAATTCTAAGTTAAATACCTTGAAGGACTGCGAAAAAAGTGTGGAAAACCAACTGCGACAGACGGACAGACAGACAGACGGACAGACGGAGTGCACACATATAGTCCCCCCCCCCCACCAGTTTTACCGGTATGGGACTAATAAACGTAGTACAGAAGATAAGTAAAATTTTATATATTACATTTAACATAAGTTTAAATATTTCTAAATTGCAAAATAGAATTATGGTATATTTCATAATGTACACTCAATGGCTTATGGCTTATTGTGAAATCAATCAATCAATCATAAAAATTCTAAAATTATAATTAAATATATCAACTTTGAGTCTTATTATTTAAAAGCCCTTAATTATCCACTAATAGCAAAGAAGCAGGATGTGCAGGCGTTAGTAATGATGTAAAACTGAAGCTTCTGAATATTTTGAAATTAATTTGACTGTTGTTTAGGTGACAATATATTCCAGTAAATCAGCTTTAACCCTTTAACCCTTGAATTTGTTTAAGAGAATTAAAATTTTCTTATAGAAAATGTCCATTTGCAGACCAAGAGAAGACTATTTTTGAAAATATATCACTAGAATGACCGGCTCGGTTATCGAGCCAGTCATCCCAGTATTAAATTTTCAAAAATACTCTTGCAGACCAAGGAAGAGTATTTTTGAAAATTTATCACTGAAATGACTGGCTCAGTTATTGAGCCAGTCATCCCAGTGATAAATTTTCAAAAATACTATTTTCTTGGTCTGCAAATGGGCATTTCTCAATACCACTGCAAAAACAGTTTTTGGCTGATATGAGTGTTAAAGGGTTAATATATTAATCCTTGTCATTCCAATGTCTCAATTTCAAGTCAATTCGGTCTTCAGCCAACATCCCACAATTCATTGCGCTTACTACAGTTTAACGTTGACTGGAACACTGCTCCTGGCACAGGTTCCGTTTAACGTTAAACAGTAGCAGGCTTAAGTGCAACGCAGTGTGGGGTGTTGGCTGGAGATCGAATGGTACATGAAAGCTGTTGATTATCTGTCTCGCTGCTGCAAGCCAGCAGACAATAATTTCAATAGGCAAAAACTCTCGACCTGGCAAATATTTTGAAAACAATTTGCTTGAAAGTTGTTGGTGGCTTAGCCACCTAACAACTTTCAGTCAAATGGCTTTCAAACCATTTCTCCCGTCCAGACCGATAATTTCTGGAATATGTCGTCCGCAAAAAACTGGAAATAATTTGACTGTAATCTCCTACTTGATTATGATCACAGCTAAATTAATTTCAGGATTTTCAAAATAATATTCCTTTCATATATTGCATCTGATGTGGTGTGACATAAACCCAGGCTGAGTTTAATCTTAAGTGCATAAAGAATTTTTTTTAATGCTACCGGTGAGGAGGACAACGATCTGTGTTGACAGAGAGAAGGGTCAACCCTTTCAAAATGGTGAAGCCTGCCAAAAGCCGACCAATGCCATTGTCCTGAGGAATGTCCATTTGCAGGCAAAGAGAAAACTATTTTTGAATGTTTCTCACTGGAATGCCTGGCTCAATAATCGGGTCAGTTCTTCCAGTAGTAAACTTTCTGAAATAGTCGACTTTTGGCCTGCAAATGGACATTCAATACGCCGATTATTAGATTTTCTTGGCCAAATTTAGCCATTAAAGGTGCAACTGCAATCTCTAGCATGAATACGCATAGATAATATGCATTGCTAAAATAAATGTATGGTTCTCGGTTCATAACACATATTCAGTAAGGCATTAACAAACAAGTGTGACACAAAAACATAAAGAGTTTCCCAAAACAGTAGGGTCAATGGGTATGGGAAAGCCTTTGACTGAAAGGAACATCACATTAATTACGATTGTCAGTCAAATATAGATGTCAATGGTAATGCTCAATGAAGGAATCCAGTTTTGACTATGCCCCGCCCATCTCTAGCTAAGCTCCACCCATGCTTCACCTGTGTTGGGAACCATCGATTCTTGCAGTCTCTGAATCTCAATTTTCAGAAAACTTTACATGTAAGATGTTAAAATTTTGAAAGTAATTTGACTGGGTGCTGTTGCTGCCTATGTTGCTGCCTATGGCAGCAACACCTCCCAGTCAAATTAGCTTCAAAGTATTCAATGGCATGTTTATTAACTAATAGACATTCAGTTCATATGACTTGTCAGACTATTAAGCGTTTGTGATGGACTATATCTCATCAATCATGGCATAATCGATTATGACATCAGCCTACATGTGATGTAATTGATTATGTTATAATAGTGTTGTCTGAAAAGCTAGATTCCTCAATTGAGAACCCATAAGTAATAGTCTGACGACTGACCTGCAAAAAACATAGCTTCTCACTTCATAAAGTATCTCTTTTAGATCGAAGACCTAGAGAAAATTGGAGCAATTCCTCAGATTCAACTAATTCAACTACATAGCATTCACGCATTGGATAGACTCCTTATAGAATGCTTCATTGAAATTAAACATTCCAGATGTGTGTAGTCGAAGATGAAGGGAAAGATTTGAAAAACTAAACATTTCAAACTGATAGTTATGCTGATGCCATAGAACCCCTCTTTCCCAGAAAACAATACTATATTGGCCCAATGTACATTCGCAATATTGGTCCAGCGTTGGTTGTCTACATCGGCCTAACATCATTCTGCTCATTGGTCTCCCATTGGCCTAACATGTTGGACCAACAGATCTACCAAACGTTGGCCCAACATATTGCATAATATTGGCCCAACACTGACTGCCTAGGTGGGCCCAATACGATTCTGCTCATTGGTCTGATGCTGGGGCAATTTGTGATAATTTGACATTATTCGTAAGAGATTGCCAATTTCTTCAAATGGTTTGTCACAAGACATATTGAAATTGTATTACGTCATAGCAGACTTTAGAGGGCAGATAATATTTAGACCACATAATTGCTTTCAGATGAAAAACTGCTTTCTAAGCAATAAATAAGCCCGATCACTTTATTCCTAACATGGACTTAACGTAATCTATTAAATAATGGGCTATTGAGTTGATCTATATAAATGAATATTTATTGTAAAATGGTATTGTCCAGCCTAATTCACTTTTCCAGAGTATCCATCCATCAGCTGACCTCGTATGACGTCATAATCAGCTCATCGCGTGTATGATGACATCACAATCATTACATCACAAAGGGTTCCATATAGACTGTCACCAAATCTCAAATACTCCGACATGTTGTATGAATTGTATGTCTTTGTAGTTGTTTGCTATTTAATAAACATGCTGTTGAATACTTTGAAACTAATATTGATTGGGCGCTGTTGTGCCTTAGGCAGCAACAGCACCCTGTCAAATTAGTTTCAAAATATTCACCAACTTATCTGTGTGGGTTTTTTTTGGGGAAATTGATAGTCAGGGTGTTCAGAGATCGATCAATCCCAACATGAGCAAGTTGGGGGTGTAGCTTAGCTAGAGGTGGGTGGGGCATAGCTAAAACCGGAAAGGTCCATTGTCAAAATGACTAGCATTGGCTGATTGATTTTAGATAAAAAACAGTAGCCTAAACATTGCTCTAACATGTACATGTTGATTAGTATATGTATTGGTTATAAGCGGGTGGCCTGCGTTGGCTCAACAACTGTAACACAGCGGTAATTATGCCAGTGTTATGCCAACATTGTCCCAATGCATGTGTATATCGTTATCAAATATATTGGCTATAAATTGTTGGACCTACGTTGGCCCAACCACTGTAACACGGCTGTAATTCTGCCACTGTTATGCCAACATTGTCCCAATGCATGTGTATATCGTTATCAAATATATTGGCTATAAATTGTTGGCCCTATGTTGACCCAACAACTGTAATGCTTGAACTGTAATTTTGCCACTGTTCTCCCAACATTGGCCGAACCCATGTATATAACCATTATAATATACATTAGCTATACGTTGTTTGGGCTAAGTTTGCTCAACAACTGTAACTCTACATGATAATGTTGCTACTGTCTTACCAATGTTGGCCCAACCCTTTATCACAAATAGCAACAGTGCCAACATATTGCCAATATTGAGCCAATGCATAATAGCCAACGTCGACTGTGCCAACCAACCACCAATGTTGATTTCAACAGTGCCACCAATTACTGTGTGTAATCGAATCGGTTTGATTTTGTAGAAAATTATGTTCATTCAAAGTAAATACTCTAATTGGTCTTAAGATTGATTTACGAAATATGATGTTGATTATTTTGAAATGAATTTGTCTGATGTTGTGGCATTTGTAAGCAGCTGCTTGCTGACAAATTATTTACAAAACGATTCTACAACTTTTTCTATGGACGACTATGTGCGAAATTAGGATATTCATCAATGAAATGGTTACTTCTGAATGTACTGCATAATATCTAATAATTACTTTGTAAATTTTATTCAAGAAAAAAATATTAACATCACAAAAATCCATGCTTGTGTCATTTCTACCAGAACATAAGCATAATTTGGCCAGTTTATCTAGGTTTTCAAAATAAAGACTAATTAACACATACATGTGTGAAAGCTCGTTAAAATAAATAATGTTTGTCTTAAAAGATACTACATTTGAACTCTGTTTTTATTATTAACAGACTAACACAGTTAGCATGACTTTAGTATAAACATTGGCACTAAACAGCAAACCTCATGCAATGCATATTCTTATGACAATTTAAACATACATATTTAACCAAATTCTAAACAAGCCTTTTGGATAAAATATGTTTTTGTACAATTTAGGCATTGTCTGAATTTGGAGGTGCGTTTTGGTGTGGTGAAAATTTCATTATGAAATGTTATCTTAAAATAGAAACGAATAAATGATAACTTAAACAGATGTTTGATGTGTGCGAGAGTAAGGATATAATATGTTAGATTTTAGAAGAATTCTAGGAAACATCACTGATAACCACTTTAAGCCTCAAATTTGTTCCAGAAAATGTAAATCTTCTCATGGAATATGCCCATTAGCAGATCAAGAGAACCTTATTTTTGTAAATTTATCACCGGAATGTCTGGCTCCAATTCCAATGATAAATTTTCTAAAATAATTTTCTCTTGATTTGCAAATACTTGCTTTCAAGGCGCTTTTGCCCAGCTTGTGTTAAAGAGTTAACTGGATTATATTGTGACAGTCACAAATACATAAAGATTCACAAGGTTAGTTGCTAGGTTAGTGACTCATTTTTTTGCTAATTGCTGTTTATTCCAACAAAGGCATCTTAACTGACCAGAACTGCAGCATGAGTAGCTATTCTCAGTTTCTGCACTATGCTCTAAGTAAACCATTTATTCATCTAAATTCGAGGTAGTGTGTCTTAAAGAGATCCGTTTACTGTCTGGGCTATGATTCTGTCTAACTGGCATGTTTTAAACGAGGTAATAAGCTTGTGGGTGGCGACAAAAGAGTGCATGCCATGTTACAAGGAATGTGGAAATGCAGTGAAATTCAAATGAAAAAGATTTTTCTTCCTGTCCTGGAATAGTAGAGATCTACAACGCAAGCACCCGCTTCTGTGTGGAAGAATCTTTCACCTGAATAGCTAATATTAGCTAACATTAGGTTTCTTTTAATATCTGAAGAGTCATTCAGATGCTGGAGAATGAAATAAACAAATGGTGTGGCAAAAACATCGATAGTGACGGTGATGCTGCCAGCTACAGTAACAACGATACACTGTGTGATCTCTATATCCCATCTCTACATCTAAAGATGTGAAAAGACATTCATGCAAGAAGTATGGATGACAATGATTGAAGTCTTTCTACAAGCAGCTACGTAATAAAGCTAGTCTGAAAGCAATATCACCTTTGCATTCTGTAATCATTATCAACACTCTAACATGAATACTACAGCTTATACTCTACAAGCATCGCAAACGGACAGGCAAAAGATGAGCATTATGAAGTTAGATAATAAACAAATATTATTTTACCCCATAACATGATCAGTCCATAACCACGTTTCAGGGAAAACACTGCGCGTAGCGACGGTGGAGTCAGAAGTACTTTTAGCAATATTAGGATCGCCTGTGCCACTTAAAGATTTCATTTCTGCTACCAGATTATTGTCAGGCATTATAGCATCGTCACCATCGAACATTATCCTCTGGAAATACCCTGAACAGAATTACACCAGTACATTGATTTTATTTATGTGCATTGTGCTAACACAGCGTTCATAGGCACACTCGTTTTAGAATAATAATGGTCTAACAATTTTGCAAACATTGTTGGTAATTTACAATTTAGGCACAATTTATTCATACGCTGCACACAAAGCATTTTGGCAGGAAAGCAAATGATAAATGTCCAGCGAAAAAGAGATCTGACTACAAATTAAGCATTTTCTACACCTGCCAAGCTTCATGATTGGGAATACTTTACATTTTGAAAACAATGGAACATTCCAGTTTATCCGTCCATCATACTACATCATAATTACTTACACAATGTGTAGGATGATGTCATAATCAATAACGTCATGAATGGCGTAGATAAGTACGTCACGAACGCATAATGGAACTTTCCAGTTTATCCATCCATCATATGACGTCAGAATCAACTACGTGACGTGTATGATGACATCATAATCAATGACGTTATGAATGATGTAGAGAAGTACGTCACGAATGCGTAACTGGTGACGGACTATGCGTTGTTGTAAGAATTGCATGTCTTTACTATTTAATGAACATGCTGTTGAATATTTTGAATGTAATTTGACTGGGCGCTGTTGCTACCATAGGCAGCAACATCACCAAGTAAAATTACTTTCAAAATACTCAACACCTTACCTGTAGTTTTCTGGAAATTGATAGTCAGGGTGTCCGGGGATCGATCGATCCGAACATGGGCCAAGCGTGTGTAGAGCTTAACTAGGGATGGGCGAGACATAGCTAAAACTGAAAAGATCCATTAGAATAAGGAATACAACAGCATGTAGACGCACGAGTGATTTATAACTCAGCACGATACGATGCTTTTATTGTCGCCATCATGGTCTCATCACCATCTCCGCCGCACTATCCTCTAAAACATTCCTTGATAAAACGTCTGTAAAATATTCTTATATATCGATGATGAATTTCCACTTGATTGCTCAGCAATTATCAGTGATCAAAACCAAGACTAAATATGAATCAAGCATGGCCAGCAAATGACAGAAAGAGTTAAAGCAATTCATTGCAGACTATATGCACACATTTAGCAATGGTGAAGAATTGTATCAGCTCTGTATTAAGCCATCTGGTTAAATGCAATAATATATTTTTCTGATAGAATACCCTGTCTCTTTTGATATCCATAACCAGGTTTCAGGAAATTGTGTGCGTTCCACAACTGCAGTGCCTGATGATGACATATCGGTAGGTCCCATGCCATTCATGACCATTACATCATTTTCAACGAATTCAGCACGTATAACAGCTGTTCATACATTTGTGAGGGAGAATCTCTCAATTTGAGAAATTTCAGCATGAATACAAAGCAATTAAGTAGTTCCCATGTGCTAGCTGGCATGTTATGTTTTATTTATAAATTTAATGTGTTGAAGCACATACAATATATATTTCCCAATCTTAGAATTAAATAAATAATTCTCCCGTAATATACTGAAATCTGCCAATTCAAAGTATGGCATCAGTTGTGCTACAGTAACTTGAAAATTGGATTCTGATAATTCAGGAAATTACAAGTATATAAATCAATCTCAACATATGCAAAACGTACAAAACATTTAATTCTTGAAGCCAGTTCCTCACTCGATCATATGACGTCATCATCAGCTACGTGACGTTCAGGCTGACGTAATAATTATGGCATCATGAATGACTCGATATAGTCCGTCTTTAAATCTTAATAGTCCGACACGTTGTACGAATTGTATGTCTTTGCTATTTAATACACATTTTGTTGAATACTTTGAAACTAATTTGACTGAGCGTTGTTGCTGCCTCAGGCAGCAACAGCATCAAGTCAAATTAGTTTCAAAATACTCAACAGGTTTCCCTGTATAGTTTTCTGGAAATCGATAGTCAAGAAGTTCAGGGATCGATCGATCCCAATACGAGCGATGTATGGGCGGAGCTTTACTAGGGATGGGCGGGGCATAGCTAAAAAAGGAAATGTCCATTGATTCTCAAGTGTACCAGATGTATAAACTAATTAACGAATCTCCGTTTAGATCATGAAGACAAAATTACTAAAGTTTACACACGTCATAATGATTATTTGAAAACAATTTGACTGTAAGATATTGCTGTCTCGGACATGCAGCAGCAACTGTCAGTTATAATGCATTCATGAAGCTATTCGATAAAATTCTTATTTATAAATTTTTTTAACAAGATGCAAACTAAGAGTAGAGATGGTTAATCAATTTTAAAATGCAATGAATTGGATTATTGATATTATGGCAGTCAAAGGGTAAAAAGTCGATGTCACGCAGTCACTTAGTGGATCCGGAAATACACATTTTTAGCGATAAATTCGGAATGCAAATAGGTAGAATCACTAAATTTGGAACATACATTGATATTATTAGTGGATAGAAAATGTTTCAGTTTGGGGTCAAAGGGTAAAAAGTTACAGTCACGAGGTCACTTAGTGCATCCCGAAATATACATTTTAGCGATAATTCTGTACCGCAAATAGCCAGAATCATCAAATTCGGCACATACAAGTGGCTAGAAAATGTTTTAGTTTGGGGTTTAAAGGATCACTGGGTCACTTATTGCATCCCAAAATACACATTTTAGCAATAAATCTGGAACGCATGTAGTTAGAATAACCAGATTTGGCCCATTCGTTCATAGTATATATAGCTATAAGTTCTATTAGTTTCAGGACAAAACATCAAATATCTATTTCACAGAGTCGCAGAGTGCATACGGGAATACACATTTTGGCCATAACTCTGGAAAGCAAGAAGGTCGAACAACCAGATTTAGGACACGCATTCATATTGCGATAGCTTATGATTGCTTTGAGTTTGAGGTCAACGGATCAACTATCTAGGTCATGGCGGTCACTAAGCTCATTGTTAAGACAGAACACAAAGGCGTCTCGTCTCACTCTCAAGTGCATTCTAGTTTAATTAGTAATGATGTGTGTATGCTTAGGTGCATGCATATAGGTATGCAAGTAATGCATGCGTGTGTATACGTAATTGAGGAATCCAGTTTATCAATCAATCCTATGACATCATAATCAAATACGTCACATGTAGGCTGACAACATAATCAAACATACCATTAATGGAGCAACTTAATTAGTCATAAATGCCTACTAGTCCATCAAGTTGTACGAATTGTATGTCTTTACTATTTAATAAACATTATGTGATATATTTTGAAACTAATTTAACCAGTTCAATTAGTTTCAAAATATGTAGCACATTTCATGCATAACCTTCTGAAAATTGAGATTCCGGGATCGATCGATCACAGTATGGGCCAAGCGTGGGTGGAGCTTAGCTAGAGATGCGTGGGTTTTGAGCGAAAACTCGAAAGATCCATTGTCTGTGAACATATTGACCATGCTTCGTGGTCTGGTATTGTGATATATTCTGGAAAACCGACTGAAAACTGTCTTAGGCAACAGGAGGCATGTTATAGCTTCAAATACAGTGATCTTAATGAGCTTGCAAGCATTTGATACATTAGCCCTGTCATGACGAAACCGGCCCAAACCGGCCTCCACTGTCATGCTGAGGAATGTCCATTTACACGCCAATAGAAGACTATTTTTTGAAAATTTATCACTGGAATGACTTTCTAGTGCTACATTTTCCAAAATAATCTTCTCTTGACCTGCAAATGAAGATTTAATAAGGGAATATTTTGATTTTTCTTGACAAAAGCTGGTCATTAACCGGTTAAATTGTGATACATGTAGATAGATGCGATTTGAAGTGGTTCTGCCTAGTTTCCATAAATTCAAAACATTACTAGGACGATGCTCTTTAAATCGAAATCCTCAAAGATGTTGGTGGTCAATATAAATATTAATTTAAGACCACATTGAATGAGTTTGAGGCTAATTTATTGTTACTCTCATTGGGTTGACGCGAACTTAGCTATAAGCAGGGCCGAACTTAAGGCAGAGCAACACGTGTTTTTCCACAGGGCCCCTTAAAAGCGACACAACATTATCTTTGTCTTAATTGTGGGGTCCTTGCATAACTTCGTATATTCCACACCTTTAGTAAAGCTCATTTATAAGGTAACATGTTTCCAAATTTTGAACACGATGTAAAGAAAAATGTTCGGTTGAATATTTTGAACATAATTGGATTGAAGTCTGCCTTAGGCAGCAACGTCTTCCAATCCAACTACGTTCAAAATATGCAACATTATTTGGTTAGTTTGTGCTTGAAACATGTTAAGAGCTTTACTGTGTTTAATAAGACTGCTGTGGCCAAATCTCACAGACCTTTGAACTCAGGAGCTCTTAGCAACATTACGGTAGCTTTCTCGCGTGCCTAACGGCAGTTTTGAGGGTCCCCACCCCTACCCCACTACCCCTGGTAAGAATTTCAGAAACTTTGCAGAGGGGCTACCGGAGTCCTAAGTTCAGCCCTGGCCATAATATGTACTATTTAATACCCCTGATAACGCATGATACTGGCTCAGTAATGGGTCAAAGCCGCATTGGCCCGGTATTAGTCGTATACCGGCCAAATAAGCTGTGTTCTCAGGGTACTGTTTAATGTCTATAAAATAAAAGGGATTAAATATATAATCAATATAACCGTATATTGTCTAAAATAGCTCACCTCGTTCTTGGAATACACTAATGTCTGTCAGATAGATCAAACCAGCATCCTGAAAATTAGACCAAATTGATATATATATATATATATATATATATATATATATATATATATATATATATATATATATATATATATATATATATATAATAAAATTAATTAAAACGCACGCACGCACATGCACGTTCGCACACACACACACGCTAGCACGCGCACGCGCACACGCATGCTATCCTGCCCTCCTGCATACATCATCCCGCACGCCCGCGGGAACACGCACGTACACACGCATGCGCATGCACGCACGCACGCACGCACGCGCGCGCGCGCGCGCGCGCGCGCACACACACACGCACACACACACACACACACACACACACACACACATATATATATATATATATATATATATATATACTTTTCATACATGTATGATTACTGTATTCTGCGGCTGTAGTAGTAGAAACATCACACAGCTGCAATCAGTCCTTCTTCACTTTTGTCCACTGTGTCTTGTCCTCAGCCGAAATCCTTAGCTTTCTCAGGCCCATTCTTGACTTGACGGTACCGAGTCCTGCTTTCTTGAGGTCACCTCATAGAACGCTTAGCAGATTTATGCAATGATGTCCTCTCCTTGCTTTGTATTTGCTGGCTCCGAGTAGGGCGAATTCCAAGGCTCTCTGTGCTGGTGTATGTTCTGGCATCCTTAGCACATTGCCAAACATTGACCATCTTTGCTGTGCGACTTTTACAGACAGCGGCAACTTATTACACATCTTGTATAATGCATCGTTGGAAATTATGCTGTCTGGCCATCGGTGTCCAGTAGTGGTGTGTAGGTGTTTGGGGTGGCAGGCATCAAGTTTGTCTAGAGCTGCCTTTGGAGCTGCCCAGCTGTTACAGTTATACAGCATCAAGAATACGCAGGTTGCATTGTATAAACGTAGTCTTTTTATCAAAGGCATCTTTGATCTACGAATCCATAGCTTCCAGAAGGACTGGAAAGCTATGTTCCCCATGACGCAGCGTGCAGCAATGTCAGTAGTACTGCAAAGCAGTGAGCCCAGGCTTTTACTTTTCATCCATGGTTCGCCGCCAGGAAGTGGATCGTCATTTTCTTTAGTTTCATGCTTTGTGGATAGGTATATGTGGGTGAACTCTGTTTTGGATTCATTCATAGAGATTTTCAAATTTTAGTTTGCTTGCAGCTATTGGGAGAAGTTCGTCAAGGGGTTTCTTTTCCTCGTCTATTAAGCCCACATCGTCGGCATATTACATCTCTAGCGGCATAACCCAGTATTGACATGAGGGGGGGGGGGGGGGGGAGACTGGTATTGTGGAACTTTCCCGCACAGATTTCAATGCGGCAGCAAGGTAACAGGTGAAAAGCACCGGAGATAGACCATCTCCCTGTGGGGAGCCGATTGATGTCTCAAACTCTACAGACTTCACTGACTTGACTCGTACTCTCAGCTTGGTGTCTGCAAGCAGTAGCTCATCTCCATTGCAACTAGCCTGGCGTAGTACATCTAAGATCTTTGAGCATTTAATTGTGTCGAAGGCCCGTCACATGTCAGTGCCCATTTTGTGAAAGTCCCAGTGTTACCACCGACATAAGCATATGTTGAGCCCATACAATGTCTGCGCAGCTGCGTCCATGTTTGAAGCCACTTTGACATGATCTGGTAAAAATTGTAAAGATTGGACAGATCTTAACTAAAAATTGTCAGGTCTTAGCTAGAAATGCAATCCTGTATTCTGGTACATAACTCTGACCTTCTTGATCAACCGTCGTAGTGTCTCTTAATGCGCCTTTGTGTGGAATCAGTCGAATGCATTCCCAATGTGAACAAAACATGCCATTGACTCGAGTAGCATTCTATCATTAGAGGATTTCAGATTTAGCTATGCCC
Source organism: Chaetoderma sp. LZ-2023a (assembly GCA_034401795.1). Classification (NCBI taxonomy): domain Eukaryota; kingdom Metazoa; phylum Mollusca; class Caudofoveata; order Chaetodermatida; family Chaetodermatidae; genus Chaetoderma; species Chaetoderma sp. LZ-2023a. The sequence continues at coordinate 17,281,427 of CM067367.1, read as the reverse complement.
CGCCCATCTCCAGCCAAGCCCCACCCACATTTCTCCCGGGTTGGGATCGATCGATCCCTGAACAGCTTGATTATCAATTTCCACAAAGCTATATGGGTATAACTGTGTGCATTAATAAAGGTATGCATGTAATGCATGCGTGAGTATAGGTAATGGAGGAATCCAGTTTATCGATGAACCATATGACTTCATAATCAACTACGTCACAGGTAGGCTGACGTCATAATCAATTACTTCATGAATGAAGTGACTTAATTAGTCATAAACGCCTATTAGTCCGTCAAGTTGTACGAATTGTATGTCTTTTCTATTTAATAAACACTCTGTTGTATATTTTGAAACTAATTTGACTATGGCAGCAACACCGCCCAGTCAAATTAGTTTCGAAATATTTAACAGAATGTTTATTAAACAGTAAAGACATACAATTCGTACAACAACGCTTAGTCCGTTATCA